>BHFT01060671.1:30757-54523 GCA_004320025.1 Laticauda laticaudata
AAAAAAAAAAAAAAAGTAAGCCAGTTTGTTGTTCAATATCCTTTGTTGAATGTGTATGTCCTTGACCTGATTAATTTTTTTTTTTTTCTGGGCAAAATACCAATATAACCTGGCACTATCTTGTGCCACCCTGAGAAGCCAAACAAAAGCAGGGAAATCCAATGCTTGCTTCTTTTTTAGAAGAAAGCCAGTACTTGCGTAGAAACCAACAGGAAGATGTATAAAATAAAGGACAAGAGCTACTGGACCCAGGAGAAGTAGCAAGAGAAAATTAAGAAGTTCATGGCAATAAGATTCTGCAAAATCGCATTGAGAAAACAAACACAGCACCAACCCTTAAATGTCGTGTAATTATAAGAGGAAAGAAATTCTTCATGCTTGAATGTTTGCTGCCATAGCTATCATATGTTCTCTTGTCCCTGAACTTTTAACCACATTCTCCCTCCTTCATATCAAACCTGCCCAAAAGGCAGCGCATCTATCTTTTCCTTTATGGGTTATTTTCCACCAAAATTAAAAAGAGAAGATCTTAATCTGAATTGCAGGGGATATAATGACACCACCCTGCTATTTTCCCATGGGTTCTGGGCTGCCCACTAAGAAAGTGGAGTCATTAACTCTGCTCTCTCCCAAAAGCAATGAAAAGAAGCAATATTTCATCTTTAAACAACTGAGAACAATCCTGCTTAGTCATGGCCCAGGAGAACAAAGGAAGCATTTCTTCCTTGAGTTGAAACGAGAAAATGTAGGATTTCATCCGGTCCTGTGAATCACTAGTAGCAGCATAGATGTGCATAGATGTGACCGGAAGATAGATAGTCAGTCAAAATTCAAATGTGGGGTAAAATCTGGCTTCCACTGCTATGGAAGAGAGTCAGTTTTCCATCTTGAGCAAGGACTACCATCTCAATGTCATTTTACCTAGTTCCTAGAAGTGCCCACATTGCATTTCTCCCCTTATGAATAAAGCCTGCCAATTAGAGTTGATTCAGAAAGAGATTGGGTTTCCAGAGTGTTGAAACATAAAAGCCATAATGATTTTAAAGATTATGCAGATCTTTAAAATCCCCGATCCAGCAGCCTAAAAACTCTTCTAAAGGATTCAGCGGATGGCAAGAGGGTTAGAACAATTCCAGTATGAAGGAACAGGAGGGGTGAGAAATGTAATGGCTTGGATGCAGGGGTGGGATTCCACTGGTGTAACAACTGGTTCAGTGAGGTATTCAGCGGGTTCTGACCAATTCTGGAGAACCGGTTGCGGAAATGTTGAGTAGTTTGGAGAACCAGCAAATCCCACCTCTGACTTGGCCCCACCCCATCTCTTCTCCGCCTCCCATTGAGTCCCAGCTGATCAGCTGGGTCTTCTTTGGTTGCCCTGCACGGGAGAACGGAGCTGGAAAGCAGGTTAGTAGGGTGGGGAGGGAATGGGGATTTTGCAGTATATCCTTCCCCTGTCACGCCCACCAAGCCACGCCCACCAAGCCAAGCCACGCCCACAGAACCGGTAGTAAACAAAAATTGAATCCCACCACTGGCTGTGTTTTAAACAAAGGCATAAAGCACAGGGAAGAGTAAGGGCAGGTGGGTTCCTCATTGTAGCAATCTGATTCAGAGCGAGCTGAACATCAGAACAAGGGGTTCGCCCGAACCGATAGAATCCCACCCCTGCTTGGATGTGAATGAAGTTGCTTTGGATGTTAAGTGTCTATGTTCTCCAACGGTGAGTCCCCCTGTGCAGGGTCAGGATTATGCTTCAACACACTGGAGCAGGCACCTGTGATGACCGAGGCCATGGCACAAAGGCAAACACAGTCACATAAGTAAGAAGAGTCCCTTTAGTGCCTCCAATGTCTAGTTACCTTCGGCTGGAGAAAGAACTCTCCCAAGAACAGTCTTTCAGTGGAGGAAATTCAGCCTGAAAACAAAATACATATAAACTGTAAATAAAAACCCACACAAACCACACTGCAGCAATTAACTGGACAGGGCAGGATAAGGAATTATAGACTTCAAAGGCCAACAAAACACACACAGTTGGGAAGGAACCCAAACAAGATAATACGTGATTTATTTCCAACAAATTGCTGTGCGCAAACTCCCTTTTAAAACACTGTCTTCCCAGCTGCAGCTAATGAAAGGAATCAGGGCCCTTTCCTCCCCCATAAGCCACGGAACCCATGTTGCTCCATTCTCTGTTCCTCCCTGTGTGCCCTAGGATGAAGGGGTGAGTGGGCCTGGGTCTTCCTCTGAATTCCCTCTGCCTTGCTCTACCTCTCCCCTGCTCTGCCCAGCCAGACTGTGCCCTTCCCTAGTTTCTTCCACAGCCAACAGAGCCACACTCCCACTCCCTGTCAACTGCTTGGCCACCTCCTTGGACTCAGATTCTGACAGGGGCATGACAGTATCCCTTCCCTTAGTCAGGTCTTTGGTGCAATGGTTAAGCATCAGGTGAGAAGCCAGGAGATGGTGTATTTTAGTCCTGCATTATGCACAAAGCCAGCTGGGTGACCTTGGGCCTATTACTCTCCCAGTCCGAGGAAGCAAGCAACGAAAAACTACTTCTGAAATCTTGCCAAGAAAACTGGACAGACGTCTCCAGGAAGTTGCCAGGAGTCAACCCTGACTGAAAGGCACTTTCTAAAAGTACATTCTCTACTGATCAACTCTCTTTTGAATTGAGTTTGGCCTATAGAGGATCCGGTATAATTTTATTTATGACCCCATATAATTTTATTTGCAACAGGTGGGCTGATTGCCATTACCTTCCTTTAGGATTTAAAAGAAAACTTCTTACAAAGCTGGAGACTTCCATCCAATCACCAATTAGGTAGCTTCCCACCCATAGCCCATCTATTTAATAAACACTGTAAATGATATTCCGCTTTGTAGTAAGGGGCCGTGGATTCAGATGGATTGAGAGGCCATTTTCAATTGCTTTTTTAATGGAACTATTGGACAGTTGATTTAAATTTTCCTGGCAAAATTTAAAGGGTTCTGGGATCTCAGTCTACAATGAATAATTAATCTGGAGATATTCCAGGGTTCCTTATAAAAAAATTCCCCCTGTCCTGCAGCTGGAGTGGGATGACTGCCTATTTGGAGAAATTTGATTTATTTTTGATCTCTAAAATTTGCAACTCTCACTTTGATGAGAAAATTACTGTCTTCCAGACAGTTGTCACCAAATGTGGGCAAGATTCAACATTTCCCTTTATTTGAGGAAATGATGTATTTGATTCTCCTATTGGGGCAGCTCATCAACACTTTAACTATTTGGAGTGTATTAGATTAGTTGCCACTTTGTTTCCCTTGCAGACAAGTCTTCATTGGGTTTAACGGTGTGTCTTGCTTTTCCATGGAGTGGATCGAAGGAAGATCAGGAAAGCTCAGGGCAGAGAGATAGACATTTTTAAGAAACTTGTTTGAAAATGCAGCACACTTCCCTATGACCTGTGTGTGTGTAGGGGGGGAATTCTTTTCAAAATTTAGCCAAACAATGCCCCCCAATCTTTCTCATATTAGAGAATCAACAATTTTATCAACAATACACAGTGAAAGGGTGGAATGATTATCAAAACTGTCGATGATATAAAATTGGATGAAATAGCTGATGTACTAAAGAAGGAAATAAAATTGGGATTATCTTGGAACATTAAAGGAAAGGCTGAAAAGGAGATCATGGCATTCCATAGATAAATATGTACTGAGTGCCTCATTTAGGGAACAAAAACTAAATGCATAAGTGGCTGATGGGTAGGGGCCAGTGGGGATATCTGCCTCAAAGATATTTGTGAGTAACTACCTGGGGATATCGTTGATTGCAAACTGCATCCAAGCCAGCAGGGCAATTGGGCTGTGAAAAAGGCAGCTGCTGATTTGAGGCTGCATCCATTGAAAAAGTTTTTAAAGCAGAAAGAAATATTTTTTACATAGGCGAGGTAAAGGTAAAGGTTCCCCTCGCACATACGTGCTAGTCATTTCTGCCTCTAGGGGGCGGTGCTCATCTCCATTACAAAGCCGAAGAGCCAGCGCTGTCTGAAGACGTCTCCGTGGTCATGTGGCTGGCGGGACTAAACGCTTGAAGGCGCACAGAACGTTGTTACCCTCCCACCAAAGGTGGTTCCTATTTTTCTACTTGCAGTTTTCATGTGCTTTCAAACTGCTAGGTTGGCAGAAGTTGGGACAAGGAATGTGAGCTCACTCCATTACACAGTGCTAGGGATTCGAACTGCTGAACTGCCGACCTTTCTGATCGACAAGCTCAGCGTCTTAACGTCTGAACCACCACTTCCCTACATAGGCGAGGCTCCCCTTCAAATGCAGAGCCCAACTTTCGAGAAGACATTTTTAGAAGAATTCGAAGCAATTGGAACAGGCTCTGAGAAGACCAGTTCAGGACAGAAGGAAGGACCTGGAAATGAATGTGTGGCTTTGGGAAGAAAAGAGGCCTATGGGATGGGAAGCCTTCTTCAGGTAGAAAAGGACCTGTTAAGACCTTCCTCCCGTATTCTAGAGTTCAGGACCTGAAATCCTGAGTTCAGATTCCCATCTCCCTCCAGCTGATTAAAAGAGGGTGCCCAAAGGAAGGGCATTGCTATCCTCAACCCCTTTTAGTACATGTTGTCTGCATTTATTTGCAATATGAGCAGTGGTGGGTTTCAAAAAAATTTCCTACTGGTTCAGAAAGCCCACTTTGCACGTGTGTGTGCAGGGCTCAAAGACCGCTCTCTGTATCAAAGCTGGTGAGCTGTGCTGTTTTTTAGCTCAGTTGAGACGTGGCAATCCACTCTCTGCACAAATCAGCTGAGCTAATAAACAACAGAATATAGGAAAGTTAAGAGCGGGGGCAGGTGGGTGGGCCCAGCCAGAGGTGGCATTTGCTGGTTCTCCTAACAAGTCCAAATTTTCACTACCGGTATGTCAGAACCGGTCCAAACCATCTGAATACAATCTGTGAATATAAACACTTTTACAGAGGGAAGCTGCTTTGCTAATAAAGCCATCCCTTCTGCTTCAGCAGCCTTTGATGCTGGGAAGTGGTTTTGCTCCAATCCAAGTGTATATTGCAACAGCCCTAGCCACAGTTGCAGTGTGGGAACACTGCATGTATGTAAATACTGAGTAGTGAGGAGAGGAAAGAGGAACGGATCCTTGGAGCAACATGGATGGAGGAAGAAAGAAATGATCCAGGTACGATCCTTAGATACTTTTTTCTGTAGAGATTGTGAAGCAGAGTAGAAAATAACTGGAGGTTGGGATCAGGTTGGCTGATAAGGTTGCCCATGTCCCTCTGAGCATCCTTCAGTTGAGAGCCAAGGCTGAGTAAGGCTTTGCTTCCACTCAAGAATGGGAGGTGGATTAAAATCAGAGCAGATGCCCAACACCCTCAGTGTTGCAAAGACAAAAAAAGAAGGGAAATCCGGCTTTGTTCCAACATCCGATTAAATCAACAAAGAGTCAGGAAAATATAGTTCCAGCTCTCAAAAGGAAACAATATCACAGGAAGAAACAGGTGGGTGTAGCTGATCCAGGAAAGGGGAACAGGACTGTGTAGAGGGACCCTGAAATTGGAGCAATGCAAAGATTGCTTGTGCAAAATAGAAATGCCTTCAACAGCATTTCCATCTCGACTGCCCCCTTTTCTGGATGTTTAAACATCTTGTATGAAGAAGTATTCTCAGAAACTCCAAGATCTGTGCATATATTTTTTTATAAATCTCCAGCTGGCCTAATCAAAACATTTATTGTAATATAGAATAAAATAACAGAGTTGGAAGGGACCTTGGAGGTCTTCTTATCTAACTCCCTGTTCAGTCAGGAAACCCTATACCAGGGGTCTCCAACCTTGGCCACTTGAAGCCTGGTAGACTTCAACTCCCAGAATTCCCCAACCAGATTTGCTGGCTGGGGAATTCTGGGAGTTGAAGTCCACCAGGCTTCAAGTGGCCAAGGTTGGAGACCCCTGCCCTATACTACTTCAGACAAGTGGTTGTCCAATCTCTTCTTTAAAATTTCCATCCACAACTTCTGAAGGCAAGCTGTTCCACTGATTAATTGTTCTCACTGTCATGAAATTTCTGCTTAGTTCCAGGTTGCTTCTCTCCTTGATTATTTTCCACCCATTGCTTCTTGTCCTGCCTTCAGGGGCTTTGGAGAATAGCTTGACTCCCTCTTCTTTGGGGCAGCCCCTGGGATATTGGAAGACTGCTATCATGTCACCCCTAGTCCTTCTTTCATCAAACTAGACATACCCACTTCCAGCAACCGTTGTTCATATGTTTAAGCTTCCTGTTGACAGCATTACAAGTCCCAAAATATGAAACAGTGTTGTTGCCTTTCTTATCGTATCAACAATTTTCTAAAGAAAACTGATAAACTTGACAACAGCACTTTTGTCCTCTGAAAAAGAAAAAGCAGAGCCACTGCCAATTTCCTGTTTTGGAAAGAGGATCTTTGAAAGAGGCTTAAATAAATTCCCAAAATATCTGCTCAGTGGCTTTCAGACCAGCATATATCAACAGAGTTGGTCTCAGAGAATAGATAGCAAATGTCAAGAATGTATTGTTTCCAACAAACATCAAATTTGGTGTCTAACTGGAGCCCTATCAGGAAGAGTTAAGACCCCTTCCTGGATCATGTTTCTCACATCTATTGAATTCAGGCCTCCTTCTGGATTTCTTCTAAGTTCCCAAGTTGATCTGCAGTGCTTTAATCAAACTTCTTTTGCAGAAAGGAAGCCTACAGCTCTCCAGAAAAGGCCCAGTGGCTAAGAAACTGAGCTTGTCGATCAGAAAGGTCAGTGGTTTGGCAGTTCGAATCCCTAGCACCACGTAATGGAGTGAGCTCCTGTTACTTGTCGCAGCTTCTGCCAACCTAGCTATTCGAAAGCATGTAAAAATGCAAGTAGGAAAATAGGGACCCCCTTTGGTGGGGAGGGAACAGTGTTCCATGCGCCTTCGGTCATGCCAGCCACATGACCACAGAGATGTCTTCGGACAGTGCTGGCACTTTGGCTTTGTAACAGAGATGAGCACTGCACCGTAGAGCCAGGAATGACTAGCATGTATCTGCGAGGGGAACATTTACCTTTAATATTAATGTTAGAGGAGAAATAGGTTGTGTGTCCCATGCAGTTTTCACAACTTTGGGAAAACTTTAGGAAAAGGGCAAGCAAAGGTAGGAAAACCTTTCTCTTAAATGTAAGAAATTTCCTCTGTGAGAGCTGTACAATTCTGCGGTGCCAGTCAGCTTAACTCATCTTGAACTTCCCTCTTCTCAAATTTCACCGGTAGGAAGCAGGAAAAACCCAACTTAGAAGAGAAGTCCAGTTGCTGTAGGAAGTGAATCTTGATGACTCAGTGTGTGAGTTTTGTGTGTATGTTGAGTTGTCCTTTCCCCACCTCACATTCCTCCTTTGAGTGGATAATAAATTTACTGATTTGTCAAAATCATGTCAACATTGTGCTTCTCTCATTCAAGCACAACAATCCAAAAAATTGGCAACTTTTTTCATCCACTGTGGAGCAGGACATGGACCTGAGTCAAGATACCATAGCAGTAGTCACATGGTCCTTGATGCTGCAAGCTCTTTGCATGCTAGTTTCCAATTGATTCTTTCTTTGCTTAAAACTCTGCAAATTGCAAAGATATGTCCCCTTTTTGTGTTGAAATATAAAGTGTTATTAAAGACAGAAAATAAGAGACTCAGCAGAACGTTATGCTCTAAAAATAGCCTGAATATTTCTTTTTAAAAACTCTGGTCTAAATTCTAGCATTTGGCAACTACAATTCCAATGCTGCCTGTTCTTGGGTTGATCTAACACCTCATTTAGAGCAATTTAATGTGGATTCTCCTGTGCAGGGCAACCAAAGAAGACCCGGCCGATCAGCTAGGACTTGGGAGGCAGAGAATAGAGGTGGGCAGAGCCAGTCAGAGGTGGTATTGGCCAGTTCTCCAAACTGCTCAAAATCTCCGTTATTGTTCTGACCCAAACCCTTTTCCAATAAAACAAACACGAACCAAAGGGAACAGAAACCTTTTAAAGTTTCTTATGAATCCCTGGTTAAAAGGGATTAATGGTTAATCCTGCTGCAAAATAATTAACTTTGATAAGCACAAGCCTCACCAAAACTATGCGAGGCTGCCAAGAATAACAGATAGAAAATATTTTACAGCACAAGAGTCTTCAAATACCAAATTAAGATACTGCAATGTCCACGAGGCTCAAGTTTCAAAATGCCTTTGCTTCCTGCAAAGAACGTCCAATTCACAGCTGGCTTTTATCTTCTTGAAGGAGGGACCATTACCTTGCAGCCTTGCTCCTGAGTCACCCGTGCTGCTGCATCTGCTCTTTCCTGCAAGGAGCCCTGCATGGATGTGCACTTTGCACAGGCTCCTTGGGAACCGCCTCATTGCTGCTGCCAGCCCCCACAATCTCTGATGGCAGCAGTCTACTCTGTAATGGTCCTGGCCCCTCATCTGAACCCTCACTCTCCTCAGCCATCTGCACCTGCTGCTGGTGAACCACAACAGCCACTGGTTCTCCAGAACTGGTCAGAAACTGCTGAATACCCACCTCTGATAAGAAGCAAAGCCAAAACGGATCATCTGAGGTTGTTATGATTTGAACTTCAAGAAACTCAGCTGGTACAGAGGAGCTTCCTAAACTGCAAGTCCCATTTACTGAATGAGCAGGTTCTGCCTTACAAAGACACTTCCAGGCCCTGAGGCTCTGATTGCTGCCTTAATTAGATGAATCAGTAAACTGAACTCCCAGCGGAGTCTGGAAGGAGCCGTGGCATCCTCTTCTTCACCCAGGCAACGAGTGGGTGATGTTTGATTTACAATCTGATCACGAGGGAATACATCTGGAGGGGAGGGGGTGCAGTTCTTCTTCTTCTTTTTTAAACAAACTTTATTGATTACAAAACCAAAACACCAAACAAACACAACACACAGAAGAAGCAAGAAAAGAAATAGAAAAAAAGAAAATGATAAAAAAAACCCCAAAACTAACAATTCTGCTATCGACAGTCTATGGTTCCTTGTTTGTTATCAATATTGGTGATACATTTACAAATACATCTTATTGCAAATATATAATTATGATTTACATTTAACGTTATTTACTAATCTTACTGCTCACTCATTCATGATGGCTTACAGTAATCAAGAAATAATTATCTCGATTTAATTTGTGGAATTAATGAAATCAACTGACAGAACTAAGAATTAATTAAGATTTGTGATTTTAGTGATCCAAGTGGGATATTTCAGCAAGTTTATGATCCCAAATGTGACTTCAAATCAACCATGAATGATATATTTGCAGGGAGAAAAGAGGAGGGTTTGGAATGGCTATTGCACTTCCCAGATTTGAATATTAATGAAAATTTCTGGGGAGATGAGATTTAAAACATGCAATGCATGTGTGGAGACCATGGGTTTTTCCTGAACTGGTATTTTTCTGCAAAGAAAAATAAGGAGAAATTCTCAAACAAGAATAGAAGGACTCTTATTTGGCTTCAGGAAATGTTTGGAAACTGTTACTTCTACCGAAGGAGGTAGTATTATCTGGAAAGAGATCTGAACAAGCAAAAGAAGAAGGGGACGGCAGAGAATGAGGTGGTTGGATGGAGTCACAGAAGCAGTCAGCGTGAGCTTAAATGGACTCCAGAAGATGGTAGAAGACAGGAAGACCTGGAGGAATGTTGTCCATGAGGTTGCGATGGGTTAGACATGACCGCAACTAACAACAACAACAAAATACAATATAGTATTGTAGAGTCTGTCTCAGTTTCTGCTCATGCAGAATTTATTAAAACATATAATTTGATCAGAAGATGCCTACACCTTAGCATACAATTGGACAGTAGCTGTCACAATCAATCTTTGCCAATAATGAATGCTGATAATCTGATCAAAAATATTGGACAATGTTGCTTTTTTAACCCCCAGAATAAGACTGCAAATTTCTAAACCTATTGTTGAACCTGATCAGTGCTTAGATAGGAGACCACTCTGGGATCTGAGGCCTGTATGCTTGACAGAGAAGTTGGAAAAACCATCTCAAAAGAAAGCAAGGATGTGCTACCACCAATTACACTGCACAGAGGTGTCCATTTAGGTCAGGAGTCCCCAAACTTGGCAACTTTAAGACTTGTGGACTTCAACTCTCAGAAAGAGAAATCTGGGAGTTGAAGTCCACAAGTCTTAAAGTTGCCAAGTTTGGAGACCTCTGATTTAAGTCATCAAGAGTCAATCTCCACTTGCAGATGCCTTTACATCTCACAATTTTACAATCTGCCCAGGAAAATCGGTAGCATTTGGAATGTTTATTCTTCTCTTGTTAACAAAGGTTTCTTTCATTAGTTGGTTTGATGTTTTGGAGAGAAAGAGTATATCTTTCATCTGGAATCATAATCCCAAATGGTTAATCCCAAATGATCCCAAAGTCAAGATGTTTGAGTGGAAAGCAACTCACTGGCCCAACAATCTCAACAATGCCTGGCTAGTGCTGACAATAAGTCAGGAATTTTGCCCAGTGATTCACTTTTGAAGCAGAATAAAAACGGTGAGTAAAAGTGAGGACCTGTCCCCCCCCCCAGAAACTACCTGATGATTTATGGGACTTTCAACTGCTTTCAGCACCAAGATGTTGATGATATCACCCTCCCCTATTTCCTCCTGTTCACCTGCTGGGCTTCAGTTTCTATTCAGGTGCAGCAGTATTTGCACTGGCCTGGTGATACAATCTGTTCATGTTCTTTATGCAAGACATTGTGGGTGTGGGTGTGGGTGTGGGTGAGAGAGAGATAAAAAAAAGTCAACATGGCCACTTCAATTGTATAGTCTTGCTCCTGTGGCACTTTGGAATATTTATTTATTTGACTTGATTTGATTTATACCCTAACTTTAGCAGCACACACACACACACACACACAACCCAATATTCCTTCCTCCTCCTATTTTCCTCATAACAACCCTGTGAGGTGAGTGAGACTGAGAGAAACAGACTGGCTCAAACTCATCCAGCCGGCTTTGATGTCTAAGGTGGGACTGGAACTCAGAGTCTCCTGGTTTCTAGGCCTGCACCTTAACCGCTACACCAGACTGGCTCTAACTTTAATCAGGTGTTGGAGGTCTCCTTGGGTTTTTTATTTGCAAGTGTTTTTATCCCTGCCTTCCGAATCTGAAAGTGCTGATTCTTTGTATTTGGACACCTCATAAATAGTTGATTTATTGTAACATGTAAGTACAATAAAACATATCCAGAAATGCTGTGATACAGCTTTATATATATATGCTGTTCAGCTTTGTTTGGGTATTTTCCCACGCCATTGTAGTTGTGCTTTTAAAGTTGTAGCAACATTTCGGCAGAATCTCATCTGCCATCATCAGGCTTCTGTATTGAGTTTGTCTGTATTGTGTATCTTCTGCATTGTGTTCATCACAGTACAGAAGCCTGATGATGGCAGATGAGATTCTGCCGAAACGTTGCTACAACTTTAAAAGCACAACTACAATGACGTGGGATAATACCCGAAGGAAGCTGAACAGCATACATGTAAGTACCCGCAAAAACTTAAGAATATATTGAACTTTATTAGCCAAATATTAAAATTTCCTATAAGGTTTCTCTGGTGACCATTCCAAAAACACAGAATATTGAAGCTTTTGCAAACACAAAAGCAGGTGGCAAGTTTAGTTAGTAAGGAAGTAAGTTTATTGTTGTAACCACAGGTCATAACCTGTAGGATGCCATAAAATAGAGTAAAATAAACTAAAATAATAAGAGATAAAGATAATAATTCAAAATGCCTTTGAGATTTTAGAAGTTATATAAGGTTTTTCAGTTTTCAAAGAGTTTTCATTGACTTTTGTTTTCTTTAAATGTTTTTATGATAGTTTTTTTTAATAAATTGGACTCCACTGAAAAACTGGAGCCAAAATAAACTATTTATATATATAATAATAATGATTATACATATTTGAAATATATATCAATATAATAAATATAGTATAGTACAGTATAGTATAGTACAATACAATTAATTTAATAATAAAATGCAATCTGACACAGCCATTGAATACTCTATTACAATAATCTCAAATGTAATTAGGGCTATTCTCTCCCTCCCTTTCTCTCTCCCTCCCTCTCTCTTTCTCTCTCTCCCTCCCTCCTTTCCTCTCTCTCTCTCTCTCTCTCTCTCACTCACTCTCCCTCCCTCCACCTCTCTCTTTCTCACATGCTAAAAAAAAACTTCCTACAGGGTGTTACACCTCATTTTATGTGGATTTGTCTCACTTGTTAAATTAGTTTTTGGCCATTTTTAATTGTTCTTCCTTATCAGTACAAATCTTACCAGTTAAAGAGGAAGATGACATCATCTTTGAAGCTTTATCTCTCCATATAAGGTCTAAAATTGGACGGGGAAACTTACCCCAAAACTGTGCCTCCAACATTTGTGAATAATTCTTCCTCTTCTTCTTCCTCCTCTGATTTATGCCTATTTAATTATGAAAAATGAGGGGTTTGGTAACCTTGCTTGCAACTTTCTCTTTTATGGATATCTTTACCCAGAGGTGTGTGTATGTGTATTTGTATAATGAACATTATGCGAAAGTGTTAGGAGGGAGCAAGTACATGTGTATATCCATTATTTACACAGTTTTAGCTCTTTTGAGCATAATCTTAAGAGCTACATAGGGTTATCCTTCCTTTCTTGACCTTAGCCATAAACTTCACGGTTGGTGAAATTATTTTATTGAAGATTTTCCCTCAACCGGAAGAACATGAGAGACATAGTTTTACTCTACACTAGCCAGAGAGATCCGATGTCCTATTGATCATAGTGGGAGAACAGGTTCTTTGCTGGGGGGAAATGTGTGCAAAATTATGTCAAGGAGCTTTAGATGCAATTAAAACAAAGCTTCTCAAACTTCACACCACCTAAAATCACAAATGAACTCATGTGATTTACCCTCATTAGTAAAACTAAAATGAACCTATCCCCTGAAGTCTAAATAATAAATAAAACTGCTATGATTGTTTATTATTTCCTGCCTTTATGATTTTTATAAATAGCTCAAGCAGTGATCAGATTCAAATAATTTAACAACTGGTTCTCTTCATTAATGACTGGCTGGATAGGTGTGGCTGGGATGGTCATGTGACTGGGTGGGTGTGGCCAACCCGACATAACTCACGTAGAGGGGTGCCTTACCGTGCCCCGCCTGAGACAAATGATGAGAGCTCACTCTGTTATGCGGCGCTAGGGATTTGAACCGCTGACCTGCCGACCTTTCTGATCGACAAGCTCAGTGTCTTAGCCACTGAGCCACCGTGTCCCTTTTAAAAATTTTAAATGAAGTCCCTAGAATTCCTCAAAACAACTGCTACAGTTCTTTATGTTTAAAAAGTAAGTTTAACATAGAATTTGATCCCCACAAGAAATTGTTTTTAAGACTATAATTTATTAGGCTTTATTCTTGCTTTCTTGCTTGATTAATTATGTACTTGTCAAGTTGGTGGTAACCCTTGGAAACTACATAAGTAGGTTTTCTCAACGACTTTCTGTCCCTCAATGACTTTCAGCTCTCCCAAAGACACAACCATTACCAAAATAACTGAGTCCGTCCATGTTGCTCTCCCAGCATAATGGATCTCTCAGAGAACTAGGTCTTCACATAAAGCACCCAAAATATTATAATTTGAGCTGGGTCATTTGTGCCTCAAGACAGAACTCTGGGCTGGTTTGTTTGATAGTTCATCTGTTTGTTTTTTCCCCTATCCATGATGTTCATAGAAGTCTTCTCCCACATTAAAGTTCAAAGGAGTTAATAGTTTTCCTAGCCTGCTTCTTTAAAACCCAATTTTTGCTTCTGAAGAGTATCATAGGGTATACACCAAGATTAGATGTAAGCTAGATACAGTCTAGAATCCAAGCATCTTTTCTAAGACTTTCATTGCTACCAGATCTTAAACAGAATGGAATGGAATGGAATGGAATAGAGTGGAGAAGAGTAGAGTAGAGTAGAGAGAATAGAATAGAATAGAATAGAATAGAACAGAACAAGGGAATGGGAATGGAACAGAATGGAATAGAATAGAATTAGAATAGAGTAGAGTAGAGTAGAGTAGAACAGAATGCAGAATATAATAGAATAGAACAGAATGCAGATTAGAGTAGAATAGAATAGAATAGAATAGAATAGAATAGAATAGAATAGAATTCTTTATTGGCCAAGTGTGATTGGACACACAAGGAATTTGTCTTTGGTGCACATGCTCTCAGTCTACATAAAAAGAAAGATACATTCATCTAGAATCATAAGATACAACACTTAGTGATAGTCATAGGTTACTAATAAGCAATCAAATCATACCAGGAAACAAATAAAACAATATAAATTGTAAAGATACAAGCAACACAGTTATAGTCATAAGTGGGAAGAGATAAGTACAAGGAAGTGTTATTATAATCTAGTAATAGAAGAATAATAGTAATAAAGTCCTAGTAAATAAGTTGACAGTGTTGTGGGAATTAGTTGTATAGTAGAGGGATGGCATTCAGGGAAAACGTCTAGTTGTTCTGGTGTACGGTACCTTATAGCGTTGTTTTGAAGGTGGGAGTTGAAACAGTTTATGTCCGGGATGTGAGGGGTCTGTAGGTATTTTCCCAGCCCTCTTTTTCACTCATGCAGCATACAGGTCCTCCATAGAAGGCAGATTGGTAGCAATTGTTTTTTCTGCAGTTCTAATTATATGTGTGTTTGTTTCAGTGATATAGTTAGTGTTTTTAATTCATTTTATATGACATTTTTTTTTACAGCTGATCAGTAGTTTGTTTATTAAATTTATTGATTGCCCATCATACCACAAAGATAACTCTGGACAGTTTATAATATTAGAAAGATAAAATATTACAAAACCTATCCACGATTTTAAAAAAAGACAAACACTCAACCATTATTAAAACATGGTATCCCATATTAACTCATTTTTTTCAGACCTTTAAAGATGAGGAACTTATATAATAACTTTAGAAGTAATTAAGGATATGTATTGAAAAAGTGAAACCTCCATGATATTTTATATCCATCTTTACTTGCTTTTTACTTTATATCCACAAACATACATATAATTTTTAATTTACACCAGATTATGTGTAATTCAAAGAGAGAACAATGTACGATCTGTGTTTTTTTTTCCCCCCAACATGGTTAAACCATTGCCTTCATAGCAATCTGGTTTTCTGGGCACTTAAAGCCTGGCTGCTAAAGATCTGCTTCCCCACCAGAGGTTGGGTTTTCCCCTTATGCTTTTCACCAGTTGTGGTGCTCAACATCTCCCTGAGTTCACAAAGGAAGGGTGGAGAAAATACAAGCAACTTAGCCTGAAGGAAACTTGAGGAAGGGCTTGGTCAGTGACTCAAAGAAGTGGAGGAAGTAATAGCTGATATGCTCAGACTTCTCTTCATCAAGTCAGAGCTGATGATTGAATTCCACTTTTCCTGAAAGAGAAGATGATTTGCAGACCAAGTTCATCTATGCTTTAGACCAGGGGCTATTTCTGTCACACATTTTGTCACTTCTCTGAGTGCCACCTACATAGTGGAAGCAATTGAATATAACCGTACACAAAAACACACTTTAAAATAGGCATGCTTTTTATAGGCACTTATTTTATTTGAAAGGTGTAGTAAAATTTATCTTTTTAAATCATTGTGAGTTGCAGCAAGCTTGTGAAGGTGTCAGGTCAAAATGTGCCAATCCATTCAACTCTATTTTGAAACCAGAACTATTTACTGCAGTAAATTAATTCCTTCCTTCCTTCCTTCCTTCCTTCCTTCCTTCCTTCCTTCCTTCCTTCCTTCCTTCCTTCCTTCCTTCCTTCTTTCCTTCTACATGCAGAAACACGTGCAGTCTGGCAGTACAGTGAGATTTCATCCAGTCAATGAAACTTGTATTGTGGCCATCATAACCCAAACTCCATTCCTTTTGTTCGTTTGGGCTACATTGCAATTCGCACACAAAGAGGGCAGAATTTTGTTGTATATTATCATTTGCAACCCCCATCCACAATGCCTTACTAATAATTGAAGCATTATTTTAATGGGGCAGTCTGATTCTGGAATGCAGAATCTGTTTTGCATTTTGATAAAGAAAAAAAACTCTTGAGATTCAGAATAAAAGCCAGGGCCTTATCTCAAACAGTTTTATATTCACTTAACCACTTCCACATAAAAATGCTCCACCAATCTGGAAGCATTTCTAAACCTCATAGCATTGGTGATCTTTGCCAAATGAGTCTCTTTGGAAACGCAGTAAATCTAGGACTAGTTCGCTGTTCTCTTTTAATGCTTCAGCACTAATGGGTTTATTGGCAGCTTTTCCTTATGTTCTGGTTCTTGGCTTGAGGTGATTCAACCAAAAAGTTGGATGGATGACTCTTTACTTATCTCTTGTAGGGACCATGGGATTAAAAAAATATAAAGCACCCAGGAAATGTAATACGTAAATATAAATGTAATATGAAGGATGCTGAGGGAGCATGGACCATTTATTTTATTTCAAAGATTTTAAGACATTCCTTTTGGAGGATAGGAAATTTGAATGGTGCTAATATGGATGTGTCCCAACGATTCTTTGCTTCAGTCAGAAATCTGTGGGCCACTCTTAGAAATAAGTTCATAATATGTGATGACCGGGGGCATGGCACAAAGGCAACACAGTCACATAAGTAAGAAAAGTCCCTTTAATACCTCCAACTTTGCCCCCAATGTCCAGTTACCTTTGGCTGGAGAAAAAACTCTCCCAAGTGAGAGTTGGCCTTTAAGTGGAAGAAATTCAATCCGAAAACGAAGTACATATAAATTATAAATAAAACCACACTGCAGCAATAAACTGTACAGGGCAGGATAAGGAATTGCAGATTTCTAAGGCCAACAAAACACACACAGTTGGGAAGATGCCAGGAACCCAGATAAGCCTCGACAATAAAAGATAACTCACGATTTGCTTCCCACAAGTTCCTGTGCGTTTTAAACACTGTGTTCCCAGCTGCAGCTAATGAAGGGAATCAGGGCCCTTTCTTTCCCTGTAAACCATGCAACTGAAATTGTTCTTTCTCCGTTCCTCCCTGCATGCTCTAGGATGAAGAGGGGGTGGGCCTGGGTCTTCCTCCGAATTCCCTTTACCTTGCTCTATCTTTCCCCTGCTCTGCCCAGTTGGACTTTGCCCTTCCCCAGTTTCTTCCACTGCCAAAAGAGCCACACTACCACTCCCTGTCAGCTGCTCGGCCTCCCCCTCAGACTCAGATTCTGACAGGGGCATGATGTAATGTTTCCATACTGACTCATTTTCCCCCCAACTTCATAATTTAAATCTGGAAAGAAATTCAACTTTTTAGTTGTTACTATCGTTCAGCAGCTAGGTTAAAAATGTGTGCCAGTGGATTTTGTGAATCATTTTGATTATTTACTGGTAGGCTTCATTTATACTTTTTCCCCTTCTTCCTTTATTTGAAGAATTACATTTTTTTTTAAAGGGAGAGGGGAGGGAATGCCAGAGAGAAACTGCAGGATAATCCTTTGCATATTTCCTAAAGAAGCAAAACTTCCTGAGGCCAGGGGTGCCCTTATTTTCTCTGATCAAGGCCATGGGCTTGTCAAACCCACCATTGCTGGAATGTCACATGCATTATTAGCACTGCTTGCCAATCAGAACCCCCCAAAGCTCCTTCCTAGCAGCCCCTCCCTGCAGCATCTCAATACGGCTATAACAATTTGTGTGAATTATTAATATTTTGTGATCCAAGAAATGGGAAGGAAGACTTCTGGCAATACTATGAACGGGAAAGAGGAGAAATCCCAGTAGATTCTTGTAACCAGATCTCCAGAATTGCTCAGTCAGGCTCTCTGACCTCATGGTTGTTGTCATTATCAGACGATTAGTGATCAGGCTTATTTTCCTACAAAAAAAAGAAAAAAAAGACATTTCTTCAGTAAGGGCCAGGGAAAGCCAAATAAAAATCATTTCTTTCTTGAAAAATCACAGAGCTTTGTTTATTGGTTGTATTATAGCCAAGTTCTTGATCCTTCCAGAAGACTTTCTTGGTTTGGGTACCAATTGACCGAGAGGATGGGAGGCCAGTTTCTTCTAGGAATGCAACCCTCTGGAGCACAGGTGGTATTCAGCCAGTTCTGACCCATTCTGGAAAACCGGTAGCGGAAATTTTAAGTAGTTCAGAGAACCAGCAAATACCGCCTCTGACTGGCCCCACCACCCCATCTCTTCTCTGCCTCCCATTGAGTCCCAGCTGATCGGCTGGGTCTTCTTTGGTTGCCCTGCACAGGAGAACGGAGCTGGAAAGCAGGTTAGTGAGGTGAGGAGCAGTGGTGAGATTCAATTTTTTTAAACTGCCGGTTCTGTGGGGGTGGCTTGGTGGATGTGGCAGGGGAAGGATACTGTAAAATCTCCAGTCAGAGGTGGGATTTGCCAGTCTCCGAACTACTCAAAACTTCTGCTACCGGTTCTCCAGAACTGGTCAGAACCTGCTGAACACCCACCTCTGGTGGGGAGGGAATGGAGATTTTGCAATATCCTTCCCCTGCCACCCCCACCAAGCCACGCACACAGAACCAGTCATGAAAATTTTTGAATCCCACCACTGCTCTGAAGCTCTACTTAGTGGCATCAATCCCTTTGCTTTGTTCTGATGTAAAAACCACCTTCTTTGTGATAAAGAAGGAAACCGTTCAAATAAACTGAAGGAAAAATAACAGTTAGTATAAAGAACAGCTTTCTAGCTTTTGCAGACTCTGTTGTCTCTCTCAGAGAACAATCCTGCTTACCAAAGGCTACATGGAAATTACTTTTCCTGTCACATAAGTAGAAGAGAAACAATGGAAGTCGATAGCACTGGTTGAACTGCCTTAGAGCAATTCGATCATATTAGAATAGAATAGAATTCTATTGTCAGTTTGAATGTACATTAAAATGAAATTTCATTGCATACAACTCTCAAAGTATTCTGTGTATTCTACAGAGGGAAAGCTTAGAGGCCAGTGTTGAGATAGCTGATTAATACGCAACAGAAGCCTCAAAAATATGAAAAACAAAATAGAAAATTTATTTTGACATGTTAAAGCAAACATCACCGCCACCCTCTCCTCCCTAACTTTTTGTCAAACAGCAAGAAACTAATTCTTTTGATTGAGAGAAAGAAGATGGAAGACTTTCAGTTAAAGTACACACTTTGCTGAACATTGGCAGCCTCAACTAAAGAAAATTTACATAAAATGTTTTATTGTTGGCATCAAGCACCAGAGAGATTGGCTAAAATTTATCCAAACTTAAAATCAGCGTGTTGGAAATGTAAAAAGAAACCAGGTACATTCTCTCATGTGTGGTGGACCTGCCCAAAAGTGAAAAAAATGTGGAATAAGACATAGATCTGGCTACAGGAAATAACAAGTCTAAAGATTGTATCCAAACCTGAAATGTTTTTTATTAGGGATAACCAACGGAGAATATTCAAAAGAGAATGAATGTCTAATGATATACATCTTAACAGCAGCTAGAATACTATATGTTCAAACTTGAAAATCAGATAGTACACCCACAGATGATATGACTATAAACAAAGTAATGGATTGTGCAGAAATGAACAAATTCATAATGGAATTTCAGGAGAGGAAAGATAAAGAATTCTATATGGCCTGGGAAAAATGGTATGTCTGGTTAGAAAATAGACAGAAAATATAATGCAAAAGTAGAAGCTTTAAAGTGTAATTGTAAATAGTGTATATAGATGTATAGAAGAATGGTATAACTGATGTCACAAATAACTGCAAAAAATGTATATGGAACTTGTTTTTTTAAAGGTGAAAATTTAACTTTAAAAGTGACAATTTAAATTTATTTTTAAAAAAGTACACACTTTGCTCACTTACAATCATAAATGTTGACCATGGTGAGAACAGATTCTTCGCATCCTTCAATCAGATAATCTTCCAATCCTTGAAGTTCATTCAGAACAACAGATTTTTTTTCTTCCTAGCATTTTCTCATCAGTGCAAGGGTCTAGTTTTTTCCCTTTATCAACCAAGTGTTGATCCATTAGTTGCAAGAAGAAGTAACCCGCTGACTTGCTGCCAAAGCCTGACATCATGGACTGAGAGAGAATGATTAGCCCAAGATCACCTGGTTGGTTTTCATACCTAAGGTGAGATTGGAACTCACAGTCTCTTGGTTTCAAGCTCCATGCCTTAACTATTAGGACTAGTGTTTCTCAACTTTGACAACTTGAAGATGTGCAGACTTCAATTCAACGGCTGTTTCAATTCAAATGTGATCACACTTTCTTCTCCCAGGAAGTTCTTACTGTCCTTGTTGGAAATTGCAATCTTCCAAAGATCTCAACACAGTCTCAATACTCAGAACTCTAGGTTATGAGCATTGGTGGCATAGTGGTTAGAATGCAATACGTACTTACTTACTTACTTATTTACTTACTTATTTGATTTGTCAGTTGCTTACAAGATATAACAAGGTATAAGTATAAACATGAGTAAGAATACAGGAAATAGGTACGAATAAATGGGGACAATAGGACAGGGATGGTAGGTATGATTGTACACTTATGCATGCCCCTTGCAGACCTCTTAGGAATGGGGTGAGGTCAGTACTAGATAGTTTGAGGTTAAAGGAGTGGGGGGGTTAGAGGATGTAACAATAGAGTCAGGTAGTGTGTTCCAGGCATTGACCACTGTTGCTGAAGTCGTACTTTCTGCAATCAAGTTTGGAGCAGTTAATATTGAGTTTGTATCTGTTGTGTCCTCTTGTATTGTTGCAGTTGAAGCTGAAGAAGTCATTGACTGGTAGGACATAGTCACAGATAATTTTGTGTACTACGTTTAAGTCCAACCATAGGCGGTGTAATTCAAGGTTGTCCAAGGCCAAAATTTCAAGCTTGGTGATATAGGGTAGTACTCCAGACTACTTCTGCTGACTGTCAGCTGCCTGTAATTTGGCAGTTCGAATCTCACCAGGCTCAAGGTTGACTCAGCCCTCCATCCATCTGAGGTGGGTAAAATGAGGATCCAGATTGTTGGGGGGTGGCAATAAGCTTTTCTGTAAACTGCTTAGAGAGGGAAAAGCCCTGTGAAGCAGTCTATAAAGGCTAGGTCACACTGGCCAATGGATGCAAAACGTATGTAAAAAGGACACATGGATGAGCAAATTTTCCATCCGTTGTTATCTGCTCTCAAAAGGGGCAAAAATTTGCATAAACAGAGTGGACAACAACAGAAAGGAATGGACGGGGAGAGGACATAGCGAGGATGTTAAGCGGATGCTCAACGGAAGCCTAGCGGATGGAAGCAGATGGAAGCGGATGGTACGTCCGCAGGGCTTCCGGGGGAGAACAGCAAAGTGGACTCGTAGCAGACAGAATGGATGCATAGCAGATGCGTAGCGGATGATGCGGATGCATCACAGACGCCTAGCGGATGCGTAGCAGATGCAAAGCGTTCACTGCGCATGCGGGGAGGATGCATTGCGTAAGCTCCGCAGATATAAAAGGAGGCAGCCGAGGACAGTTTAGGGTCCGTTAGGACCGACCAGGGCGAAAATATCAGCTCTGCGATCTCAAGGCCGAGACTCGCAGCTGTACGACGAGACGAAGCTCCTGTCTCTTGTGCCTTCACCCAAGAGCTTGTTAAGTAAACAGAAAGTTGGACACCAACGTGTGCTGACAGCAAAGATAAACCATTACTTAATACACATAACTGGTAAAAGCAACAATGACCAAGAAAAGTGCCTCAAGCAAAGCATAAACTAACAGGTTGACAATTCTAGTCTCTGCCACGTGTTCTCTCAGTTCACTCTGAGCTGGCCCCCATTGTGCTGCCAGATTTAAAGGTCCGAGGGATGTGGGATGGGGCGCCAGTGGATGAGGCGCAGTGCCTCGATCTTGAGTGGTGCCAGTGGGGTGCCTGGCCATGAGAGGACCAACAGGAGATGGTTGTGATGCCAGGAGCAGGCTCTCAGGAGCAGCTGCTCAGGTACCGTGAGGTGAGAGGCCCTTCATCCAGACTGATGTCAGGCAAGCAGGACCGATGACAGATGTTGAGCGGGCCGGCGGTGGGGGGAGAAGAGGAGTGTAGTTCGGGGCGGTCTGGTCTGCAGGCTGCGCGCAAAGGTGAGGTGTCGGTGTGGCATATGTGGCGTTTGTGGCATCGTGGCATTGGTGGCATCTGGTGGCCGTTGGTGCATCTGCTGGTGTCGTGGCATCTGTGGGTGTCGCTGTGGCATCCTCGTGGAGTTGGTGGCAATTGTGGTGTGGGTGGCATCGGTTGGGTCGGTGGCATCTGTGGCAGGTTGAATAAAACCTGGGCCTGGACTGGGAAGGAAGTCCTGTTGAGGGAAGTCCTGGTAGCCATAGGACGCTTGAGGGAGAGGGGCTGTTGAAAGGCCTTGGAAGGGCTGTGACATCATCTGGGGTGGAGGAGCAGGACTGGTGTATGGTGGGAGAAGGTTCAGCTGGGCCTGAGGGTGGGCAGAAAGACCTGTGATCCTCTCCTTCATCAACCTGGCTACTGGGTCATGCTAGGTGCGGAAAGGGCTTGTGGTTGAGATGGAATCTCGAAAGTGTAACCAGCCTGACGAGATGGAGATGTCTCGCGCTGTGTTTGATTGTTCCCTGATCTCAAAGAGGACATAGTGTGGCTCTGTCCCATCCAGTTCTGCCCTCTGCGCGCATTTCTGTGGAGGTGGAGTGGGGGGCTGCGTGGATGTGGTTGGTCTGCGTGTGGCTGCGGCCCTTCTTCTTGCTCCATCTGGCGTCGGGATCTCGCACATCCTCCAGCTGGATAGCAGGGTATGTGCAGCTATTCGGGGGGTTCCTTCATGGCGGCCACTCCGCATGACACCTGCCTGGACACCACTGGCTGTCTTCCTGGCTGAAGAGTGAGTGCCTCTGTGTGGGGCCTGGTCTGATTGAGAAGGATTGACAGAGGGGCTCCCTCGGGGAGACATCTCACCCGGCAAAGCTTGAATCTTGGCCACATGTAGGCTCCCAGTCCGTGAGCCTTGACAGCGCCTGGCCAGATCTCCTTCAAGTGTCAGCTTGTGCCATACCAGGTTGGCATATGCTTCCGACCACCCCAGGAGAGACATCACGAAGGTGTAGCCACAGGCTCCCACCCTTCTCTCTCCAAGCGGCCTGCTCTCCCAACTTGGTGTCTCTCGATACAGCCCTGTGGCCCTCTCCACCAGGCTATCGTCCTTCCTCAGCCATTCGAGCACCTGCGCTCGCTCATGGTCCTCTGGCATGGAGTACTAGTTTCCCCTCCCTTCTCTTCAATTGCTCGTTCCTTCCCTCTGGCAAGGGCCTTCTGGGCCTCCAAGATCAAGCAGGGCTTTGGAGGCCTTGGGGCTGGTTCCACACACCGTAGAAGCAGTAGCAGCAGGCACCAGCTAAGCAGGAGCAGGACACAGGCAACAGAAGCGACCAGCGGCAGCGCACTTAGGCAGGAGGAAAGCACCAGCAGCACCAGCACGAGAGCACCAGCCAGGAAGCACCAGCGATGCAGCAGCAGTGCAAGTGCGCAGGGGGGGGATGGTTGGGTTCTGTCCTTCTTTCCAGGACTGGCAGGATAGTAGGCGACAGGCTCCCCTTCTTCCCGCATGGTCTCTATGAGATGTCTCCTGGCAGCAGCATTATTCTTCTGAATGCGTGACCTGCTGCGAGCTTGCCT
>BHFT01060673.1:0-11364 GCA_004320025.1 Laticauda laticaudata
CAGTGTTACAAAGTTTATTCTGCTTTCACTTTCCCCCTCCTTTTCCAAACAAGATATAATAAAAATTAATTAAAAAGAGAAAAAGATATTAAAAAAGATGACTAGAAGGGAGTCTCTATCCTAAAATATTATAAAGTCAAAAAGGAGAGAAAGAATAGTTGGAGAAAAAAAAAAACAGTCCAGTTTCAAAATATAAAATCATGTGGAGAAAATCCAGCAATGAGAATAAAAAGAATATAACTTTGACTTCCTGTTTAAAATCACTGCTTAATCACTTCTGTCAAAACTTTTACAGATTATTTCTTTCCTTAGGGTGTCCTTTCAAATCTTAAAGTAAAGAAAAAAATTCTCACCAAACCAGTACACGTTCTCTTTCCGTTCTCTTTCGTTTCGGAGCTGTCCCAACTTTAGCAGCTTTAATGGCTGCCTCTTTGCCACTGGCAAAAAGAGCTTCTCTTGGATCTACCAGGGACTTTGCGGTGTCCCTGGGATCAACAGGATGTGCTCTTTACATTCACCATCTCTTCGGGATGGTTTAGATCCGTTTGGACCGTCCAGGAGCAAAGATATCAGCAGCGATCTCAGACCTCCAAGATCGCATGCCTTATCGTCGCAATGCCAGCTCCGCCCTCTCCAGTCTGAATTTTATTTTTGTGATACTAAATTAGCAACTGAATCACCAAATCCAAAGAACATCACTAAGGCAATTGAAGGAACAATGAAATGCTAGAGGTTAGTACTAAACAATATTTCTATCTGAATCACTTACCTCCTACTATGTGGATTTTTACATGCTGTGTAACATTGCTACCCCTTTTATAATTAAAATAATAATCTTATGGAATTAGTGCATCAGCAAGAATTAAAATTTCATGAAGTATAATTGCCTCTAGGAGAAAAAGGGCTTCTGGAAGGGGATCCAATTATATCTGCTTAAATGTCAGTAATGTTTATTTCTAATATTTTCTTCTTGTCAATTTCCACATGGTTTTAAAAAGCATATGAAGAAAAAAATCATTTTATGATTTTAGGCACTTGCATTATTTGCCATAATTTGTCTGCTTGTTTTTCTGTTGATATTTTTTAAAAGAATCACTGCATTCCTGTGAAGTTCCTAAATTATCTCTTTGAAATAAATATTCAGTCTTGTGGCAGATTGAAGAGGCAGATTGAGGCCCACATTATTCCAGGTTTTGTTCTGAAGCCTGTTGGCTAATATAAAGTTATATAAGAGATTATTAAAATAATTCAAATGCAACTAGGATCTAATAAACTCCATTTATAAAGCAGCCAACTTGGAATTCAATAAAAGTTCCTCAGAAATGGTACTCTGGTTTGATACATTCAATTGGGTGATCTTGAAAAGTCTGGTTATTTTAGGCTAATTATGTATTGAAATGTGAGCCTTCTTCATCCAATGTGTGAAGAAATTTTTGAATTTTGATAGTCTCTTTAAAAAGCTAAGCAAAATTCTCATCTGTTTGAACCAGCCAATGGAGAATAATTTCATCTCTCTATTTTATTGGATAGATGATAGAGGAAGAGTCGATCAAAATAAATAAATAAAATAGAATAGTGGCATAGAGAATTTACACATTAGCAGTTTGGAGACATTGCTATGGTGATAAATCACTAAAGCAGAGAAGGTTTGTTTGCTTATTTTACTCTATATGTCTGCTTCTCTTGCAAATACTTTATATTGCTTCAGTACTTGCTAGGCGATGATATAAATTGAGTGTGCAAAGCCTAGTTGAATGAATAAAGATTTTAAGGAACTTACCATAGAAAAACCTGTGCCTAGAAATATATACTTTTTTTTTTTAAAGCAAATTCTGGAGATAGTTTTGGAAGTCAATGATGGCAATTTAAAAACCACAATGTGCTTGCATCATGCTTTACTTTACTTATAAAAAAGAAGTCTTTTAAAAAGCCCAAATTCAATACATTTAATAAATAATTGTCAACCGATAGGGAATGTAGCATAAAGAATATCTGAGAATAAAGGCTTAGATAGCAATCAAATAAGCAGTTAATAATCTATAGAGAATGTACTACATTCAGTTTAATGAAAGAAAGATGAAGCAATTGTTTAGTGACTTGTAAGGAAAATGGGGAAACTTTTTAGAAATGATTTACTTTACACAAGTGTTAGCAATAGAAAGAGAAGGTGGAAAAAAGAAAATAAAATAAAAACTTATCACCATAAAGAAAGCCAGATTGTTCAGGTTTCTTGATATATCGAAGAGGAAGAGAAATTTAGAATATGTAGCACTCACACCTACACCCACATATGTTCCATAAGAACCACCTTTTGCATGGGTGCTGCTTCATTTGGGAATGGAAAGAATGTTTCAGAACTGAAGAGTGGGATAAAGGCAGAGAAAGGGGAAAATAATCACCTTTTCTTTTCTTTGCTGGATTGCCTGTGTGGCCCTTGGTTTTCTGAAACCATTGTTTTCCCTGAGTTGTGAACTTGGACAACTTCAAAGGAGAGCATTGGAATACCACTTCTTTATCTAATTTTGAATCCAGATAACAGAATAACAGAGTTGGAAGGGACCTGGGGGGGGGTGTCTTCCTGTCCAATCTTCTAACGTAATGTTGGTTAACTCTTCCAGACTGTGAAATTCAACTCAGCAGGTCTGTTTTGGGATCTAGGATAACTACTTTCAAAGAAGACAGCAAACTAGAGGGGATTGGTTCAACTTTTACAAAGTCAACAATCTTCTTAAACCCATAACTAAAAGTCCAACTCAATGGGGAGGACCTTGATAAGTCTTTGCCTTGATTGCATTGGCTTGATACAACCCAGCCCATGAAGAGTGTATGACTTTAGTTGACTCAATGAAGTTTTTCAGTCATCTGGGGTATAATCTGGTATTGTGATCAGGAATGGGTTTGAGCACTGACTCCTGAGGAAGTGGACAGGATTTTCTGGGCTGTCAGCTCAACTACTTCTTTACTTGATCCAAATCACTTCTGGATCATAAAAGTAGAAAAGAAAATGACCTGAATGCTGTAGTATTGGCCCCTTAGATATGTGGGTGATAGCTCCTATCTTGAAAGAGGCAATGGTGATGTGGTTTTCTTGGTAAATGTAGGAGTTACTTTTTCCTGCAGGATATGAAATTATATTGTTGCTCTTAATAAAGTAGTGATCATCTGCCTCCAGGATGTCCTCAAATCTCTGCTGCCTGCTTGCTTTAACTGGGCAGCTGAAATAATCTTCATGTTTTGGATGACCTGCTAGAATGATATATTCTGGGTATGCTTAATTCATCCCTCCCTGGAACACCCCACACCATGATTAGGCAGTAGTACAAAAACTTAAGAGGAGAGATAAAGTTCATACCCCTGACATCTATAATGTTCATAGTCCTGACCATCTATAATGTTCATAGCCCTCACCATCCACAGAAATAATTTTTCACAGATCTGATATTGTTTTAACAAGACCCAATAATTAGTATAAAAGGGAAGAGTGGAGAGGGTGCATTGATTTGGAAAGGTCATGCTTATGTCTTTTCAATATCATCTTTATTCATTGATACTTTTAGAATTGTAATGCACTATGGTTTGTGATAGATACTGAAGTTTTTCTATTTTTTTTCCAAACGGTCCTTTTTTAATCAATGCTCCTGCCAGATTTCATCTACTGCTTAGGAATATCATTTTTAGTGTTCAAAGGCATTATTCGTTGTCACCAATATTTTTGATCTATTGAATTGGCCACAGTATTAAGATTGTAGAAACACTGAGTCCAATTTGACATACAACATAGCAAGGTCAGAACAAATTAGATAAAGAATATATAGTATACCCATAATGTATTTGTGCTGCCTACAATTAAATTCTGTAACAAATTAATTAAAAGTGGAGCTGCACACAAAATCTAACTCGGGGGAAAATAATATAAAAGGAAAGAAATGAATCAAATCATAATCAAGTTTAATATTTGTGGGAAAACATTTTTCCAATTTTTATCTTAATATGATAAGGAGAATTATAAAACAAAGAAATGTTGCTCCTTAGGACAATTATGGATCAGAACAATTATTATGGATATTGTCTTATGCTTTTTTCATAACTCTGTTATGGCTGATAAAAGGAAATTCCATGTATTTCTATCTTTTGTGAAGTTCCTTGACTAGAAAACAAGTTTTACAGCTCATTTTTAAAGATGCTGGCATTTTACAGGGGAAAATATGAAGTCTCAATCACTTCAATTGCCAAAATTCCACTTCAGAAAAATAGCATGGCAGTTAGACAAACTGAAATGAATGAATGCATGTAGACCAAGTCTTCATCTATTATAGACTTTTTTGCCTATAGCATTTGGTATTATTTGTTAGTTCTTTTCTTCAGTGCCAGTTACATAAATCAGTTTTCAATGGCAAGGTAGAAAAATGGATCCTAACCTTCCTTTTGGTTGAATAGTTAAAATTTGTAGTATTGTGCTTTCAGTTTATATTAAACTGTTGAACTCCAGTGAAAATCTTGTTATGAGGACTATTATTCATTATGAATTTGTTTTATCCCTTTTGAAAGGCATTCAGGTTGGGGACCATCTATACAGATTTTAGTGGCTTCTGTGAGTTAGCTAAGTGCCTTTATTTAATTATTTAAATAGAGCTGGCCATCTCACCAGTGTTTGTGGTCAGTATAAAAATAATTAAAAGTATGGCAATGTTGATGTTCAAACAAAAAAAAAAAGGCATCATCAGGAAAATTTAAAAAAAACAGACATAAAGAAAGCTTACTTAATTTGCCCCAAATTTATTTGTCCTAAATCTCCCACTACTAACTTAATAGCCCCAGAATAAAATGTTTTGAGATGAGGACAATTGCTCCATCCATTTTCTGCCCATAAGATTAAAAATTTTATACTTGGCATATGGCAAATGAGTAGTTCTATAAATAAAAATAATAAATACATTAATATCTGCTTTCTCTTTAGATGTCTGCTGAATGAATTTGGCTGAATGCTGAATGTACTTCCTTCACACCCATACCTGAGTCACATGCAATCTTTTATCTGATGTAGTCATTAAATGAGGATTGCTGGTGCTGTTATTATTCAGTTATTTAGTTGCTTTGAGTCTTAATGACTCAAAGCAGCTCAAAAGAATGCAAATATGGGTAGATAAGTAGGCAGCACTTTGGTAGGAATATAACAATGTTCTGTCTTCCTTGATGTATAGAAATGCTGGCCACATGACCATGGAAATGTCTTTGGCCAATACTAGCTCCCTCAGCTAAGAAATTGAGATGAGCCCCACCCCCTATAGTCCAACACTATTGGACAGGGAAACTTTTACTTTTATCAACTGATAGATAACCCTGGTGAAATTATTTCCATTGGGTTACAGAAACTAAAAGTGAATAGAATTCATTGATTTTTCATTCATTCGTTCCTTTTTTTCTGATTCAATATTTTTTATCTATTTTCTTCAATACCACAAAGGCACTAGTTTCTCTTCATTTAGCCTTTCTAGTAGATTTCAGCATCTTAAATTGTAACTGGGGGAAATCATCATCTTGATAACAACTTGTGATTGTTGTGTCCCTGTAGTTTATTAAGATAATAAGAACTAAGAAGAGGTTTCCTGACAGTTAGAACAATTAATTAGTGGAACAACTTGCCTCCAGAAGTTATGAATGCTCCAATACTGGAAATTTTTGAAGAAGAGATTGGACAACCATTTGTCTGAAATGGTATAGGGTTTCCTGCCTAAGCAGGGGGTTGGACTAGAAGACCTCCAAGATTCCTTCCAACTCTGTTATTCTATTATTCTAACAATTTGTTTCACCATAGTCTTTCTCTAAAGTAGCAAATATCTCTATTTTATAACCATGGTCACTATTACTACTTCAGTTTCTTCTTTGCCTACTTTTATTTGGCCAATACTACATGTAGAGATAGTATTGTTAGGGTTTTTTTTCTTAAAGGAGGTTGTTACAGTGGACTGATTTTTCTGTTTTCTTCTGTGGCCTTTATAAAGAGATTCTTTACTTGTTTCTAATCCTTGTTTCTAATCAAGGGTATTCTGCAAGATGTGTTAAAAATAATGATGGCAAACATAAATATGTTTTCAAAGTTCTGTTTGTTTTTATGTACATCAACAGGTACAATTGTTACTATAGATGAAGTTCTGCAAGGATCTTCCTGGTCACAGCTGTCACCTGCCCTTTGAAAGGAAGCTATGAATCCAGGAATGTCACCAAAGTGCACATCTCTCTTGAAGTGGGAAAATACCACCATGTTCAAAGTTAGGGTCCGAATGCCATTGGAAATTCTTAATCTTCCAGGTCATGGTTGTCCCAAAGGCAACTTGATGTTCTTGTTTTTTTGTTTCTTGAAAACATTTCACTTCTCATCCAGGAAGCTTCTTCAGTTTGACTGAATGGTGGGAAATAGAAGGATTTATATTCTTTGCAGACATCTAGTTGTTAAGGACTCTAAAACTTGGCCATCTTTCCCATCATTATAAGTATTTGAAGTATTTGAAAAGGTCTATCATGTATCAGAGTTGTTCCTTTTAATCAAATGGACCAACATTTTTACATAATGAGAATTTGGCCCCATATTAATGCAGCTGTCAGTTTTCCTTCTGTTAACAAAGGCATATGAATTAATGTCAGATCAATAGTCTCATATCTTGGAGGCATCTAATCCCTGAACAGCAGTTGATATGTTGTGTCTCACTGGAATTTCATTATATTTATTAAGATGTCATTTCTGCAATATCTCAGTTCATGTTTACTTTACAATGCAGTGTGAAATCTTCAAGGGTTTTGCTAGCTAAACACATTATTGTATTTTAATTAGGTTTCCATATGCAACAACAATCTTTAGAATGGATTTTGTTTTCTGTTTGTACATGTTTTGTTATTTTCCTGACATCAAATATATAACAAAATAGTGAGAAATTTAGCAAATAGGTTTTTGTGAAAAACAACATTACTGTTAACATCTCCACATTTCATAGAATTCAATGGAGGGTTGTAAAAAAAAAATTGAATTTCTATGCTGTGTTTCTTTTAGCTTTATCTTTAAATGGGCAATAAAATGTAAACAGAACAGGTATTCCTGCTTCTCCCAAAAAGTTACAGCATGACCTGGAAGTCTTTGTATTCCTTTACAGAGAATACTAATCAGGATGCTTGACTACACAAAATCACTTTGAAACCTAGGAACCCTTTATTGCTCAGAGAACACTCCATCCAATAGCATTTTTGGACCTTCACAAAAGAGGTAGGAAACAACTCACCCAGTTCTTGCTCTAATAGATAGAGACAACTGCACATGGTAAACCAAGAACAAAACCCTATTAAATATATTGATCGAGAAATGTATATCCCACAAATTTCAAATAACTTTAGGCAGTTCATAAAATCACACCCGATTAGGCAGAACAGTTGAACAGCATGAAAGTATAATACAAACCATAAATTAGATTAATAATAAAATCAAATTCCATTTCAAAGATTAAAAAAATCATGCCTTTGGTGTTTATTTGAGTTAAGAATGACACAAAAAGCAAGAGTCAAATCCAAAATGCTTGATGAAACCATGCTATCTTCATTGCCTTTCCAAAAGAGAGCAGTATGCGGATGCTCTCTGGAGGGAAGCTATTTCATCAGGATGGCTAATTCACAATTGATCCCCCACCACTTATATCCAGTGAGTCATGGTTTCATGCAGAGTCACTAAGATCACCCCTCCCCTGGATTCGCTCGCTATTCCAGTAGGTTTCCAAGTGTAGATCATTTTTATGGATTAACCCTCAATTACTATTCTTTGTCATTGGAGAGAATCATGCTATTAGACCAAGCTGCACCAGATAGTGGACTTATTGTTATAATTGGTAACTGAATATCCCTCTTATCTGAGACAAAAACTGAATTAATATATCGGCACACTAACAGCTTGAGATAGACTTAATTGCATGGTTCAAAACTTGTGTTTGTCAAACTGGACTTTTTCTGCAAAATTTTTATATCTAAATTCCAACTATTTTGTTTATATTTTCCCCCAATGAGAACAAATGGAAATAATTATCACATCAACATAACCTTCTATGCAGTGCCAAACTCTGGATATTCTGAACATTTCAGTATGGTAGTTAAGGTTAATAACAGACAATATACTTCAAGTATATAAAAATATAAAGTATTTTAAAAAGAAAATCAGGCACAAGCTTTGGCAAGGCTCCAAAAGCCTTGGTGGAAAGATTGGTGGAAGCAGTCACCTAGAATGTGTTTTGATATGCCCTTGCTATCAAAGTTGGCACATGGACAGAATAATTAAGAAGACCTCATACATGGATTTAAGGGAAGTCAATAAGACAAATTCATGACCCGGGTACTAACTTAGCTAGAATGATAGTAATAGAACATAGGATGTAGAATAATAGAGTTAGATGGTCCTTGGAGATCTTTTAGTCCAACTCTCTGCTCAAGCAAGAGACCCTATGCAATTTCTAATAAATGGTTGTCCAGTCTCTTTTTAAAAACCTCCAGTGTGGAGTATCCACAACTTCTGAAGGCAAAGCTGTTACATTGGTTGCGAGAAAATTTTAAAACTAAAAATTTAGTTTTTAGTCACAATTAATTTCCCACCTCCGCTGATTAAAAAAAATCTGGACTAATTTTTATTTCATCTTGAACTGATAAAAATTAGCTTTATTTTTTAAGATAATATTCAGAGCCATGTTTAAAAAGAGCATTTCTGATTCCAGAAATAATCTGGAATTCTGATTCCAGAATTCCTTTCCTAGGCTTGACCCTTTCTCGATTTGTATAATTCAATGCTCCAAATTCTCAGCAATCATTATTGTGGCTAGAGAATTCTGGCAGCTGGTGTAAGCAATCCTAATTTTTATAAAATGTGAAAACCATATGAATTATGTTCTATGATTGTGTGAAATATGATAGAAGGGAAATGATTTTAGATATTTATTATTTTTTGGAAAAAGACAGAAAAATATTTATATTGGAACTTAATAACTCTTCCCTCCAAATATTACTGAACATGAATAAGTTTTATCTATCCAGTTTAATATAAATGTTGAGTCTACATCTAAATTTAATGTATAAGCTAGAAAAGTACAGCGACCAAATATATATATTAATCAGGTAATATGATAATACTTGATATACTTCCCAGCTATATTGAGGACAGCCTATCTCTCTTCTTGCAACATTAGAATATCCTGATTCTTCTGCAGAATTAATAGACTGAAAAGACATTAATCTTTCCATACCACTTTAGGCCATTGCCTACCTAATGGAACATATAATGTGATAAAATTGGCACCTGGTGACTACAGTGTAGGAACAATCCCAAAGGGGTAATTTTTTATGGCCTGATTATTATTCCTTATATAAAAGTGCATGGGACTGATGATGATGATGATTGATAAAACTTATACAGAAATCTAGTCTTGCTCTGAATTTTGTTAAATGGTACAATTAGCAGAATGAACTTATTAGCCTAATTGCTCAACCTATTTAGACTCTATTTGGGAGGGGATCAAAAGAATTTAATGATTGCAAAGCTTTTGAAATCACAGCTAGAAGGTGAAAATAGAAGAACAACAAAAAAAGAGAGAGATGATGCAGCAATAACAAGAAATGAACAACAGAAAAAATGTTTCTGTGAATTGGTTTTGCTCTCAATAATAAAAGTTTGGAAGGTAGGGATGAGTCTTTTTCAATCCATTTTTTCTCAGAATTGGAAACTTTAAGATGTATAGATTTCAACTCCCAGAATTCCCCAGCCAGTAAGGTGGCCACTCCTTCAGATAGATTTAGGAATGCTGCTTTTTCAGTGAAGGTTTTTTCTTGAATGGCAATCAGTGCCTGCACTCCCTCATAACCATAAAAAAATCCATTGATGTCCACCATGGATCATAACACAGTCCTTTTGGTAACCACCATCATTCTGCAACAGTATGAAGCCATCTACAGGCTCTTTCAACTGTTCTACGGGAAGAAAAGGAGGTGGCCAAGAAGTGTCTGGGACCGAAGATGGATCAGGAAAAGAGCAGAGTACAGACTGTACAACAAGCTGATGGTGGAGCAGCTGAGGAACGAGAGACCTCGTGCATTCCAGAACTTCATGATGGATGGGCCTCAGCCTATGTTTGTGATTGAAGTTTGTGGAGCCGGCTGAGGATCTTCCAGGTTGACCAAAGGTTCATAACACCAACTCCATCCCAGCCTGAACCTGGGCTAGAGGTGGCCCTGACGATGCAGCTTCAACTGAGCCACAGACCAAATGTTACAGCAAGCATTGACAGTACGGCTGGAGGTGCCACACTAAACAACATTTCAGCATTTATGTCAGAGAAGTGGTGCAGACGATCAACTGAAGAATACCTGGAGGACTCCTCCAGTGTCCCGTCATTGAAAGAATGGCTGTGAAGAAAGTTGCGAGAGCAGTGGTATCAAAGAAGTGGGAACTTCCGCCTACATCCATGTGAGCGCCATAGATGAGCGTAAGCACGTGGCGCCTGGCAAAGCCCAGTCCACAGTCCTGGGGTCCTCTATTTCAACTACAATGGGCTTCTTCAGCATCATCGTCCTCTTCGACCGATGGGTCTGAATGCTGACACACAAGTTCATTGTACAGACGATGCTTAGCAACGTCTCATCTTCAGGATGCCAGTGCTATACAAGTGACAGATGACAATGCTCAAGGAGGAGCTGGAAGCAACCTCAATATGGGCTTCCCAGATCCAGCCCTCTGCCCACAACACACAAGATGTGCCTATATTATCAATGCGTGGGGAGAATGAACGTGCCATCCTTGCTCCCGATCAGAAACACACTAGAACTGGTCATGAGAGCCTACACTTGCAATGCCTCACCCATGAATAAGAGGGAATCTTTCAAGCATACAAGCTGGGTCCCAGGCAAGGCGGTTGGAGTGGCCTAAACAGGTTCCATGGTACTTCTCACATCATCCATCAGCATCAACGACAGAGACCGTGAGAGGAGTGGAACATGCTGGCATTTTGCCAATCTCATGCACACGCCGCTACCCAGTCTTGCAAGAACGAGGACTCGTGGACTCCAACAAGGCAGTGGGACATGAACCTGGGGAATGAAGACAAGGGGCAAAACCTGATTAAGACACACTATGGATGGTGCAAGGCCCCACACAGAAAAGACTCACGTGAAGGGAAAAAGCAGCACAACCGTCCGTGCAGTAAGACGCCAGCGGGTGGGGCTAAACTGCCCACGTTGGGAGCCAGTGGATGGCGAAAAGACAGGATGATAGGTGAATTAAATTGGAACGGGGGTCTTCCTCAGTGAGCCTGTCTGCCATTCACACTGGATGAGATTGGGCATGTTATA
>BHFT01060680.1:0-10267 GCA_004320025.1 Laticauda laticaudata
CTGGCTGGGGTGCGGCTGGCAATCATGGAGGAGGTGAGGTCCCACTGTTTCCGCAGAGAAAACCCACAATCACACACTTCCACTCCCCTTCCGAGTAAGATTATAAATTTGAAGCGGTACTCACCTGCTTTCAAGCAGCTGTTGAGCAGGAAAGCCCAAGGACTCCCTTTACTACCCTATACCTTCCGTGCTGGGTCCATGGATGTTGTCCCTGGACATAGAAGGTCCATGCCAACTGCATTTGGAACCGTAGGCCCGGTCCGTTGGCAGGGTTGGCTGGGAAACCTTCGTAGTCGCCAATTGTTGAAAGGTGTCAAAATGCCTTTCCTTCGAGGATTCGATTTTTCTTTTCCTATGTAAGTTTGTTTTATGGCTGGCCTAACATTCTCTTTGGGCTTTTGCTGTTTGAGTGACACCACTGTCTTCGTGAAGTTCCCTTTCCACAAAACAAACCACCAAAACCCTTGGAATAGTGAGTCCAGTTGCATGTATGGCACTCAAATATTTATTTCCCATAAAAATAGAACAATTTATTTAATATTGTTTTTATTGTAAATTGCAATTGACACATATTAAAACATGATTTATGAGTCACAGAGACTATGTACATCTTATATCAAGCAAAAAAAATATTTAAGAAGACTTTAGCATCTGAATATAAATTTATAGGGGTATCCAATTTATCATTATTTACATGCAAAAATTCTGATTTCAGGGAGCAAAATGTGATTGAAATTAAAGTGAAATCAAACTAACCAAGTAATCAGATCTGCTGATTCGAAAGACCTGTTTTTCACAGTAATGCACATCACTCAATAAACAGCATTAGGGTGCCAAGAAGAATGAGTCAGTCAATTCCCAGGTCCATGATGGGTAATTGCTCCCTTGCAATAATTACCTATGAGGAGAAACTGTTTCTGGCACAGGAGACAAGCAAGAGATGGATTAGGAGAAAAAAATATAATTCCTGTTTGGTAAATCTGAGAGATGAATAGGAAAACAAGGGATCAGGTGGATGGAAAGGATCAGAAATCATCAGAATGTCCTTTAGAGAATTGCAAGCTATTGCCAGAGATCAGGAAACCCAGCAACTCTATCCATTTGGTCGGCACTTGACTGGATGATCCCCAAATTCTTTACAACAGGGGGCATCTTTCCAATAGAAAAGAATATCTGTAGCTTGGGGTTGGACTGTGGAGTCCTTGGTGCTCTCTGAGCATGGTTGCTTGCTTGCAAACATTTCATTACCTAATGTGGGAAGTATACCCCAAAAGGTCAGTGTAAGAAACTTCACAGCACCAGAAACCTTAGAAAACAGTGTCAAGAAACTCAAGCCAGCCCTTCCTCCTTTAAGAAAACCAAGAATCACCAGCTGAAACAAAAAACTCAGAGCAGCCAGAAACACTTAAGTAGAGCCATTAAGATAAGGAGAATCAGGCTAAAAATAACTCACCAAGGCAAAAACAGAACTCCTTTTTTTCCTGCCCCCCCTGCCAAGATTAACCCCCAGAATAGGAGAGACAAAGGTCCTGAGACAGGATTAACCCATTAAGGTAGGAAGACAGGATCCAAAACAATCACTTTAACTAGAGGCACACAAACCCATCAAGCTGCAGGAGCTTCAAAGGGGAATTAAGCATAAAAAGCTCAGATTCACACTTCCAATTTGCTTGCAAACCAGGAACATTCAAGCTGTGTCACTACTTTTCTTGCCTTCCTGAATTAAAGAATCCCTTTTCTGGCAGCTGGCTTCTATGTCTGTTTCTTTTCAGCATTGGTGAGTGCTTCCCAGCTGGAAAATGAACTGAGGAAATTTCTTCCAACAATTTGGCAACCAACGAAGGGACTCCCTGCCAACCCAGCCATGGCCTAGAGGACCACTACCCAGTCTGCACAGACCATCTTTGTCTGAGGGTAGAAGCCCACAGATCCTGCCTGGAGCTAATGGGCAATAAAGGCAGAGTCTATTGAGTCTTGTGCTCAATAGCTGTCAGAAAGAGGGCAGGTACCATCACTTTAAATTTAAACCTAGAGAATGAGTGTTGTGAGTGTGCGTGTATGGGGCTTACTACTCTAACAACAGCTGGATCCCATTCCCTTCATGTACTCCCTAGCTGTCTCCCCACCTGCTGTTAGCTGGCAGGACCAGGGAAAGCAAGGCGGGAGAACTGGGACCTTCTGCAAGAAGAGAAAAGAAGCTGAATGGATAATGGCAGAACTGTATGAAAGAGAAAGGAACCACTTGGCTAAACTGCAATTAGCTGGAGCCCATTTCAGTCGGTGCCCTTACTCTGCAAGGGGAAAGCAGAGTCCTCCCAGACTGAAGAATCTGAAACTGGTAGGCTGAGAGAAGGAGGTGCCCTTACTTTGCCAAGGAAGGCAGAGTGCTTCCTGGGATGGAGTTGCCCGAAACTGGTAGGTTGAGAGAGAGGAGGTGTCCTTACTTTGCCAGGAAGGCAAAGTCCTGCCTGGACCAGAGTGTCTGAAAACTGGTGGGCCGAGGCAGCAGGTAGAGCCCAGCTAGGTCAAAGTGAGCCCAGAATCCCCAATGGGTGATTTGCTCATGGCATGGAATGAGAGGCTAGTGCCTGTCCTGGTTTGAAAAAAAAAAGGAGCAAAGTTAACTGGCAAGGAATGGGCTCAGATGAAGGACAGGACAGGGAGGCAGATTTGGCCAGAAGACAGTACTTTTGATTTTAAAAACACTGAAAGAAATCAGATCATATATAGGAACGTTGGGGGTTTGTTTTGTTTTTCTCTTTCTCTCTCCATGCAACCATGTGATATGTTTAAGATTTGTGCCTTCCTTAATTTAACTGAGATTTATGGTGGGAATGACAGGGTGTATAAACCTGAGAGTTGTTTTTCCTCTCATTTTCTCCTTGTTTGTGTGTATGTGAATGTCAAAGTCTTGTGTTCCCTCAAGGTAAACGTAACTGTTAAATGTCTCTGATCCCTAGGGAAAAAATAATTAAATTGTTGGAAATAATGTTGAATTAAGCAATGGAAATGCTTTCACATTGAGATTGCCTGGCCACCAGAACAGCGTGAGGTTTCCTTCCTTCTCTGTACTTTTAAAAACAACCCAAGGGTATGAGGGAATATTTTAAATTCATTTACAGAAAAAAAAACATTCATTCATTCTTGCATTTACTGTATGGTTTTATCTGTCCATCCTTTTTCCAAAACGTGTGAATCCATTTTTTAAATTTCATCCTCAATGTCCCCATTTTGTTATAACTGGTCTGTTTAATAATTGCAGTACTGGTTTTTTCTTTTCAAACTCTGCCTGCAAGCTATCTATCCACCCCCACTCTATCTCTTATCCCCCAACAATGCCTTTCCAAGGAGGATCACCCACAAAGGGGGGAGGGAGCCCTGTTCTCATATCTTTCAGCTCTGCACAGATGACTCTGCAACATGTGGAAGTAGATAATGCTGATCCAGATGCTTCCTCCAGAGAAGACCTTCCATCCATTTAAGTCAGAAGTGGGGTTTGGATCCACCATCCACCTGAAAGTCATCATAGCAATCAGAATGGAGCAGACCTTCCCAAGCTGGACTGATTGATCTTGCACCAAGCCAAGCCTAATAGACTTGAAGAGAGGACCCTGAGATGGAGGAGTAGAGACTAAAGGCTAGGTCACACTGGCCGACGGATGCAAAATGTATGCAAAAAGGACACAGCGGATGAGCAAAATTTCAGGGTAGCTCCATCCGTTGTTATTCTGCTCTCAAAAGTGCCCCAAATTTGCATAAAAGGAATGGAAAGACAACTGGAAAGGAACGGATGGGGGTATACGTATGTGAGCATGGTAAGCAATGACACATCGCAGGGCCCAGGGGAAGAATAGCGAAGGCGGACGGTAAGGGAAGGCAGAGATGCGTAGCGGATAAACGCGATGGCATCACGGACGCCGTATTAGGATGTATTAGCGGATGTGTGTGAGGATGCAAAAGCGGTTCACTGCACATGCGGGAGGGATGAATTGCGTCAGTTCCGCGGATATAAAAAGGATGCAGCTCGCAAGCAGTCACATTCAGAGAAAGACCTGCTGCCAAGACATCTATGAAGAACACCATGTTCACAGTCAGGAAGAAGAGAAAGCCTATGCCCATTCTGCCAGCCCTGGCAAGAAGGACAGAACACCATCCCACCCTGGCGCTGACTCTGAAGCTTGCTGGTTGCTTCTGGCTGCTTGCTGGTGGTGGTAGTTACTCCTGCTGCTGCCTGCTTCTCCTGCTCTGCTGCTGTGGGTGGAACCAGCCCAAGGAAGCTCAAAGCCCTGCCTTGCTGAAGGCCCTGAAGCCCCTGCAGAGGGAGGAAGAGCAAGGCAAGGAGAAGGGAGAGAGAACAGTACTCCATTTCCGAGGACCATGAGGTGCTGGAATGGCTGAGGGGAACGAGTACTGTGGAGAAAGGCGCCACAGGCTCTATCGCGACCGCAAGAGAAAAGCAGGCAGCATGGAGAGACCAAGGCTAGAGAGCCTGGGGCATCACTTCAGATGTAACTTCCTGGGATGGTGGAAAGCCCACCATGCACACCCGTATGGCAAGCTGCACTGAAGAAATCTGGGGCTAGGCTGCTGTCAAGCTCACTGATCGGAGAGACTGTACGTCTGGCCAACTGCAGCTTCCTGGAGGGTGAGGTCCGCCGCAAAGAGCTAGCCCTCTGTCCAAACCTCTTCCCCTCAGACAGCCACAAGACAGCCACTCCTCTTCCAGCCAGGAGACAGTAACCGTTCCAGGCAGGTGTCTTTGGAGGGCCCGCACGGGCAAAAGACCCCCCGACAGCTGCACTCCCCATGCCAGAGGACGTGGAGGATCCCGTCACAAATGGAGGAAGAAGCGGCAGCCACCAGAGACCAACCCACCCCCAACTCCACCTCCACAGAAAGCAGCAGAGAGGCATACTGGAGGGGCCAGAGCACACTGTCCTGCTAGATATCAATGACACAATCAAGACCAGCACAGACCTTCTCTCTCAGCTGGTCCACAGTTATATACCAACCTCGAACCGCAAGCCCTTCATCACGTACGTGAGCCAGACCTTCAGGACTTGCCAGACCAGTACCAGGTGATGAGAGGAGAGGATCACAGCTCTTCTGCACCACCCTCCAGACCCAGCTGAAACCTGCTCCGACCACTCCAGGACTGCTCCTCCACCCCAGGCGATGTCAACAGCCCTTCCACGGCTTTCAACAGCCCCTCACCTACCAAGGCTACGAGTACCAAGACTTCCCAGAGCAGAGGCAGCCCTTCCCAGTACCAGGCCCAGTGTACCATCGCACGCCACAGACACCTCACCTGACCAGCTGCAGACCAGACAGCCCACTACATCCTCCTTCCTCCACCACAGCCAAGCCCCTCAACAGAAAATCTGTCTTCAGTACTGTGCCTGACATCCCAGGTCCTTGAGGAAGGGCCTCTCAACCTCACGGGACTGAGTCAGCTCTCTTGAGAGCTTTCCTGAACACACCATCCCGTTGTACTCTTGGGCCAGGGCACCCCAATGGCGCTCAGACCAGCACTCCAGCCACAGCCACCTCCACAGTCCCTGGCCGCTTGACAGCTTGAACCATGGACATACCTCAGAGTGACTGAGAATAGTGCCAGAGGACTGAGTTTACCTGTTCACCTTATCTTTTGCTTAAGAAACTTTACTTGGGTCATTTTTACTTTTTAATAAAGTCATACAGTTTACTTAAGACAGTTGTTAATAAAGGTTATCTTTGCTTCACACACTTGGTTCATTTTTATTTAAGTAATGAAGTGTTGGTGAAAACTTTGCAAAAACGGGTAAGCCTTTGCATGCTTGTGGATAGGTAAGGATAGTTTGTGGGATGGGTAAGATAGCTGTGGGATGGGTAGGGATAGTTTGTGGGATGGGTAAGGATAGTTGTGGATAGATAAACCTCCAGCGCAAGCATAGTGGGACTGTATGGTCCACCCTCCCAGCTTCCACACATATGGCCCCTTTGTTATCAATAATTTATTCATTGATCAACACAATTTCAAAATAACAAAAGCTCTTTATTATGCCCTCAGCTAACATGGCACAATCTCACAGTGTGATGAGACAGGCTAAAAGAAGTATCCATTAAGCATCTACCATCCTGTCTTGCCACTCCACTGCTCCAGCTGGGAGTTGCAACCAGTGTTTCAGGAGGTTGCGCTGCTTCTTCCCTTCACGTGAAGCTCTGTTGGAGCCTTGCTACATCCACAGTGTCTATCAGGTTTCGTCCTTGCCTCCATTTCAACCAGGCTCCAATGTCCCATTCCCTTGTTGACGTCCACAGCTGTTCTGCAACACTGGGTAGCGGCGTGCACATGAGATTGTGCAGGATGCAGCAAGCTTCCACAATGCTGCTTACAGTCTGTGGGTGATGCTTGCATGGTGGTGAGAAGTACCTGGGAACCTGTTTGGCCAGGATGCCAAAAGCGTTCTCCACCACCCGCCTTGCTGGACAGCCTGTAGTGAAGATCCTCTCTTCACGGTGAGGTATCTAGAAGTTAGAGCTTCATGAGGTTGGTTCTGAGCGGAGAAGGCGTCATCTCCCAACAATGAAGTTAGGGCACATCTTGTGTGTCGTTGGGCAGGGGGTCTGGATCTGGGAACCATGATGAGGTTACGTTCCAGCCCCTCCTTGGCATGTGATACCTGGCTATCTGAAGCTGACCTGTTGCCTGAGCATCGATGTACATGAAGTTGTAGTCAGCATCAGCCATGGCAAGAGGATGATACTGAAGAAGCCCTTGTAGTTGTGATTAAGAGGACCCTGATGTGGGTGGAGCTTTGCAGTCACGTGCTTCCCATCTATGGCTCCAACGGTGTGGGGAAAGTTCCACCTCTGATACCACTGTTCTGCAACTTTCCTCCACCCTATTCAGTGGTGGGCCACTGGAGGAGCTCCTCCCACGTATTCTTCAATGATGCGCTGCACCACTTCTCCTGACCACAATGCTGATGTGTTGTGTGGCACCCTCCAGGCATACTGCATGTTTCTGTACGTGGTTCCAGAGGCCAGGTGGCGCAGAGTCAGTGCCACCTTCAGTCCAGGTTTCCAGGCTGGACGGAAGTTGGTGCTTGGCTTGGTCAACCTGGGTCTCCGAAGCTCAACAAGTTCGTCAAACATGGCTGGTGGCATCCTCATGAAGTGCTGGAATGCACGAGTGTCTTCATTCCTCAGCTCCATTCCTTCATTCCTCAGCTTGTCATAGAGTCCAAACTCCACTCTTCTCCTGATCCATTGCTGGACCCATACAGCTCTTGGATGTCTCCTTCTTCTCCTTGCGTAGAAAAGGTGAAACAGTCTGAAGAGGGCTTGGTTCTGGTGTTGAATGATGGCAGCTACCATAAGGAGTGTGTGATGATCCATGGTGGAGATCAATGGATGATGTGGAAGAGCAAGACCAAGGGTGAAGAGGTCTGTACACCACGGCTGCTGGACTGATAGTGAGATCCAGGTATTCCTCCCCTTTTTATAGGAAATATCGGTTTTGCGCTAGGTGTCCTTCCACATACTCTAGGCATACTCCAGACATCCTAAATATCCGAGATATGTTCTAGATTACAAACGTTTTGTCCGTTTTAATGCTTTATATACGAGATGCATTCGCTTACACCTTTCTATTTCTGTGCTACTGACGCTGTGTGGACGTTCCGTGTACTTTCGCTTCCTCCTCTTTCCGCTTTCAGCTGCATGGATGTGAGTTGAGGCGATGTCAGAGATGCCGAGAGGATACAGCGATGTTTAACGGATGACAACGGACATAGAACGTTTGTTGCCCGTATGTGTCACGGATGTACATCGTACGCGGCAGAAAGCTAATCCGCTCAAAAGTTTTGTGCAGCTTCAAAACTTTTTGAGCTGATGAATAGCAGTAGATGGATGTTTGATGGATAGAGCATATGAAACACATACGCAGTGAGTACACAAGGATGCATCGTTGTTTTCCAATGGATGGCAAGCTTTTTTGTCCATTTTACATCCTCTTTGCATCCATTGGTGCAGTGGGACATGGGCTTAAACTCTTTTCAATCCCCAGAAGACAGCTGGAAAGACAATGGGGGAGGGTGGAAATTCATTGTAAGGTTTTCTTTGTCTCATTAATGTTGTATTCAGTTAAATGGACTCATGGAGGGATTGCATTTGGGAGTGTTTGGGACAGCAAGTTGTGAACACCTTGGATATCTGTCTGGTGGGAGGGAAATTTGTCTAGCATGATTGTATTTTTTGTCTTGTAAAAGCAGCTAGGTACACACACTCCACTCAGAATCAAACTGAAGCTATCCCCTTCACCTACCTCCATACAAAGCTCCTCCTAAGTTGGTTTTTGCCCTGTGGCACAAAGGCCCAACTAGTCATATCTCCCAGCTCATTCCATGGGGGAAGGGCATCCCCCTCAGGCAATTCCCTCAGAAAAGAGATCTCCAAAACCCAAGCCCTGATTGTGACTCACAAATGATACTGCTCAGTAAAGCAGGATATATTGCACTGGTGGTCTCATGAGTAGGAGTCCCAGAGCTCATTGTAATTTTAAAAATACTAAATAGCCTGGATTACACAATGGCTAACCTCAATTTGCTTCATAAAACTAAGAGCTAGGGCAAGTTCAAGAAACAACCCTTGAAATGGGCAGCCTGTAGTTATTTCAAGGACAACCATGGCTGTGAAGAATTTTGGGACTTGTGCTTGCTTAAAACCTGACTGGAAGCTCATAGAAAGTGATATCTGACCTCTGAAAATAATTGGCATAGAAAACTGGATACTGTAAATTTCTTTCCAGAACTTTTGCCCTGGCTGCTAGACCTTCATGGGTTGAAAGCTCTCCTTTTGGGAGCCACTGAAGGGATTCTTTTCTGCTGCCTCTATCAATGCCTTCTCCTTTGCATCAGAAAAATTACAAGCACCCATCATGTCTCCCTGATCTGTCAATTTTTAATCTTTTGCCAATAACGTGTGTTCTACTCACATATTTTGTCAAAAAGGGGGGGGGTTGTAGAAAGTTAGCACCCACTCCTTTCCTAGAAGAATGAAGTATTCTAGGAAATATTAAAAAGGCAGAATAATATATTTTCCTGGATGAGAAACCTGTTGTTAAAGAGAAAGCAGCTCCAGGGTGATGTGATGTGATGTGAGAACATGGCCCTTGGGACATGATAGGATTAGCCCTCTACCCATCTCACTACACAGCACCTGGGAAGATTACATCACCCACCTGAGCCTGGGACTCAAAACAAACTACCAAGTTACTCCTGCCCGGCTCCGTGGGAGCCTGACAACCAATCAGAAACCATTTCTTTCATAGGAGCAGGAAGCAAGTTCAAAGCCCATGAGAGGATATAAATACATTTCACTCTCCACTCCATGTGGTCAGCTACCCGGGACCTCAAACCACGTGGTCCTGTCCACCATGAAACCATCCTTCCAAGCAGTCTTCATGCTTCCAGTGTCTTTCTCCCCACTTGGAACTGAACCCAGATGGCCATTTCTTTCAACACCAACCAGGTAACATCATCAATGCACCGTTGCACATTAGCATGGCAGTGCTGATGCTCCTACCTGAAGCAAAACAAACCAGGCTCAGAAAGCGCCAAGGCTTCCACTGGGAGTCTCTCTTCCCTCCCGTAAACCATAGAATTATTATCGCCTCTTTTCAGCGTCAAGCACACATCAGCGCTCTGCAGAGATCGGCTCCCCAACCTCCACCTCCGCGTTTGAAGTATTGTATTCCTGACGTACTGAGGCCCTGTTTCCGCGTCTGCGCAAGGGATCGCCCTTCTTTCCTCAGAGGACTCGAATTGAGAAACCGCGAAAGCGACGCCGTGCGCGGCTCCGCCCCCCGCTCGCTCGCTCGCCCGCCCTCTCTCTCTCTCTCTCTCTCTCGCTCGCTCTCTCCCCCCCCCGGCCTGCAGTTTTTGGACGCGGAGCCCGAGCGCGTGGGCGGGGAGGCGGGCGCGCGCACGAGGAAGCCGTCGCCCTCCTCGCTCCGGCGTGGCGAAACGGCAGCTTCTTCGTCGCGCGCTGAGGGGAGAAGCGCCTGCTTGTGCCGCATCCAACTGACCCGTTTGTCAACAGACGCTGTCCGGTTGTGCCGTGGGTCGCGCAAGCCTTCACCTGCCCTTCCATTCTGCCATAAGCACAGAACGACGAGCTGGTAGATACGTTTGCATATTGCCCCAGAGGCAAACCCTGGAAGGAAGGCGGAAAGAGAGCAGCCGTTCAATGCAGGGCTTGTCGTCCCCTCCCCCCCCCCCCCCCC
>BHFT01060680.1:10279-30423 GCA_004320025.1 Laticauda laticaudata
CCCCCCCCCCCCCCAAAAAAAAAAAAACAGGCCTTCTCAACCTTTACATTTTACCCGGCAGTCTTCCTAAACATCCACCAGGAACGGCGAGTTGTGGTGCAAAGATCATCTGTGTTTTATTACTTCGGCTCTTCCTGAGAGCGGAAGCTGAGAATATGTTTTTGCATTCCCAGCTGGTTTAGAAAATAGGTTTTGTGCAAATTGTGAACTTTATTACTTTAGAAATTAGAAGTGAAATGGACTTGGAACTTAAAAAAGAAAAATTAGGTGGTTCCACTGGGGCTCGAACCCAGGACCTTCTGCGTGTAAAGCAGACGTGATAACCACTACACTATGGAACCTGAGTAGTGAGAGGGCTTCATGTAAGTATTCCTATTCTATGTTTTAAAGGCTTCTTAATTTGATGCAATTTTAATTTTCCCCAACCGTACTCTGCGCAGCGTTGCTAACAGTTCCTGAATTTACCTGAAACAATACTATTCTTAAATATTAGTCAAAAGTTACATCGTCAGCCTCTATATTTCGAGGCTTTCAGAGTTGAGAGCGCAAGCACAGGTTGTGCAGAATCTGCATTGGTTGCTAATAAGTTTATTGATCCGAGTTAAGCTGCCTAATTAGACTTCTTTTATTGGCTAAGTGTGATTGGACACACAAGGAATTGTCTTCAATCCATAAGCGTTCCAGTATACATACAAGCAATAAGTGATAAATCACAACCGTAATCATAAAATGCAGTCCTTATTTTTTGACTGATAAAGTATGACTTAGTAACCACATACCTACATGATTGCTATTCCAATCAATAGGGCCTGACTGGTAAGACCTATCAGAGAAAAACCACGACAAACCCCACCTTTTGGGGAGATTCTTGAGAGGTTGATATAAGATCACTCTTTTTCTATAGTAATGCCAATGCTATGGAAAAGCCTCCCTGTGTTGAAAATGGCAGCTCTATTAATTTCCAAAAACTTCAAAGAATGAGCTACTGTGGAGAGCTTGATGTCATTGTATTTTGTATTTGATTTCATTGTATTTGATGTCATTGTATTTGTTATCCTTGTTGTTGCCTGCACTGTTGAATTTTTACTTTTTTAGAACAAATGTTTTCAATTGTACTTTCAACAAAAAGCTGGCGGGAATCTTTTTGCTTGTGGCAACACAGAAATATGTTTAATAAAGTATAATATTCTTTATGTAAAGAATAAAAATCAAAATGTCCTAAAAGCAAAATATTTTTATTTTGCTTTAGATCTGTATATTATGTTGTACAAGCTGCAGCTTTGCTTTTCTACCCTAATTAGTTGTCTGACTAAAGAGGTTTATACATTCATAAATATAATAGCTAATCTCATTCATAAATATAATAGCTAATCTCTCAGTTGCAGAATGTTAGGAATTGATAGTCACCTAACAGTTGGGTTGGAAATATATAAACCAGGATAGACATTTAATACTGTCTCTTTAAGGGAATGCAAATATTGTAATTGAATGTGATTCCTCAAATGGCCATAAGATGGAGCCAGAAACTTGGGTTGTTAGTTTTGTTGTTGGTAGTTGGTAGTTGGCTAGATGTTCTGATGTTCCCTGTTTTTGGTTCCTGCATTTTTTCCTATTGACTGTTGCTGATTGTCATTCTTCTTGGATTGCTGTGAGACTGTTACTGAACTGTGTATGATACTGGACTTTGTTATTTGGATTATCCCTGGACTGAATACTGACTGCTTTAACCATGTATGACTTGGACTACCGTTGGACAATCAGCAACTGTTTACTGGAAGTTAAAACCTACATTTTGCTATTCAGTGTATCTGTGTGCTGGTTGTGTGTTATTCAACATCACTCTCACTACATCTCCCTATGTGCACTCATTCTCCTAATGGGGAATTACCTCAACACAGAGCAGTTGGTTCAAAAAGTTATTTGTTCATTCTAACTTCCTTTGAATTAAACATATGGTAGAAAGGAGGGGAGAAGAGTAAATCTATGCACATTAACTGAATTCCATTTGCTTAGTTATCTGACTGAAAGAAACAAGCTTTCAGTGAAACTAATATCCTTTTTATTCTCATAGGAAGAAATTGGAATGACACTGAGAAAAGATGTGTTTGTTACATTTTGACTGATCAATCCTGAGACCTCATTGCAACACTGCAATCCTACTTTTGTTTTTGTGCTCCTCCCATCACTTTATAAAATAGTATCTGCTGCTTCTTTCAATTATATTGGAAGCAAGATAAATTTGGACTATTGCAATATGTTACACAGGGGGTAGTCCACGAAGATCATTTTAGAAGCTATAGTTGCTCAGAATGTAATGGTCTGAATGATAACAGATAAATCTCATTTTAAGATTTTAGATTATTTTCAAACCCACCTTTGTTGTTATATATAACAAGAATGCAAACATACATAATGTGCCTTCCTCCTCCTATTTTCCCCATAACAACAATCTTGTGAGGTGAGTTCGGCTGAGAGACCATGATTGACCCAAAGTTGGCCATTTTGCCCAGTTCACATCTTTATTTTGGGAGTTACGCTAATGAGCAATTGGATCTTGTTTATAATTTATGGTGCTGGTTGGTATGATTACAACCTACATACCTCAGGATTTGTATATATTTGGGGTTTCCAGCATGCCTTCTATCCATCTAATTAGAGAGTTCACTTTGTGTCCTTTATAAAATGCTCTAAAAGGGTTATCGAAAGCCACAAATGCAGCTTTTTTCTATTGCTTTCCCTTCCCAGGAACATCATCTCCGTTATAATCAGAGGGTTGCCAAGGATAGGTTTGAGATTTCCTCTCTGCCATTAGCAAAGTAGCAAATTATTGATTTAAAATTACTTAAATTTAAGCTAGTTACTGTTTAGAAGCAAACCAATATTGTGGCGAAGTTGCAGCAAAATGGGGTACTTCATAGCTCTTTCATTACTATTCCAAATTGGAGCAATCCTAATTATTTTCATTCTAGAATTAAAGCTTTACAAAGCTATGGTTCCAAATATATTTCCTGTTTATTTTCTCTTTGATCTCACTGTTCCCAAATTCTGCATATTTGCACTCAGATAAATGTCTAATAAAGTATACTGCAATTCACAAATGTTTATCCATCATCTGTATGTTATTCTTCTAAAAAGTTTTGAGATGCTTTGCTATTCTTACTTGCATCAGCAAAGATAGCATTATTTCTCCCCTAAAAAATACACTTTCTCTATTCTTTACTTTGCTAATGCATAATTAATCCTCATCTCACACTTCAGTCTATTAGGAAGTAGACCTTTCTCTCTGAGATTCAAGAAGCTTGGTAACAACAGAGGTACATTAGTGTGCCTGGCTGTCTGAGCTGCTTTTCCTAGCTATAGTACATAAGCCTTTTTTTCCAGGCTGGATGAGGGAGAGGAGTTGTTTACCTATTCATTTCTACTATGCGAAATCTGAATGAGAGATCTATCTATAAAAATGCAAAAGGGGTAAAGGGACACTCCTGAGGAGACAATTGAAGGGTCTATTGATTTCATGCCGTATTCCATGCAATCTGCCTGGAAACAAGATTTGTTTACAAAACCTCTGATGCATTGAAAGAAAGCAGGTAATTTCTGGGTGATTTTTTTGGGGTGGGGGTGGGCAACTATTTGTTAATGTTTGCTTTTGTCTGGAGGTGGATGGGTTTTATTTTTCAAAACAAATCTGCCTATATTGAGAAAATAAATGCACAGTCCAACAAACTATGATGACACACCAGTCTTAATTCTCTTAGTGCAGCTGGAATTTGTCGAAATAAATATGTTTCTGGATATGATTTGGATCAAGAGAAATCTTGATAGAAGATTATATTGGTGGTGTGAAAGAGGTAATTACTGTTACTTTTAATAGGATCTTAAAATTCACTTGTTAATCACCCAAAATTTGAGGGTTTTTTTGTATTTCTGGGTGGTATTAGCCTATATATTCAGCTGCATATGCAGAGATTTACCTGCCCACTTGGGCCCACAGAATGCTGTATATTTCATGGCTGTGTTCTGCAGAAGAAGGAATGGTAACAGATGCTTCAACTAATAGCACACAACTGAAGTTGTGAAAGGAAGTACACCTGCCAAAATGCCCTCTTGTTTGCCACCATTAAAAGACAGATCTTTTTCTCTGTTGCATCTGATTGTGTTACTCAGAGATCTGGCTTGCAATACAGTGCTGCCTCTTTCATGTTCTTTGTTTCAAATCTGATAATTCTGGTTCTCATTCCACACCCGAGGATATGGTGAACTACTACTGAATGGATTTTTGGATCCTTCAAATAATTCTATCAAGGCAAATGGCTGGTTTTTCATGAATTACACATCGAGCTGTTCTTAAAAAGCAAGCAAGCTTCATTGAATTTTAATTCTAGATTTTCTGTGGAAAAAGATGACATTCATTAAAACAATAATTGTAAAGTCATCACTCCCCAAAATCAGTGGCATTTCCCCCCTTGCTTCAAGATAAAATTCAATTTGAATTATTAGTGCTAATATTTTAAAATATTAATATCAGAATAAGGTACCTCCAGATTTGCATTTAATTTGTTTTTATTTCAAATTTCATTATGCTTGCTTTCAGAAGCCTCTTCAGGCATAGTCAAAAAAAGTCAAGATGGTGCCTAGATGATAGGATTAAATCCTGCTGTTTTACATGTTTCTGATACTTAAAAAAACAGCTTCACCTGGAACATTCAGCTTCATACTAAGTTTTGTCTCCTTAGAACAGGAATCCTCAAACTATAGCCCGCAGGCTGGATACGGTCCACTGACACAATGTATCCAGCCCACACAGTGGTGGGATTAAGTCCCGCCTCTCACCTCCCACCCACTCCTTACATGGCTATCTTTTCCCACCACTCTCATTGCTCTTCCCACAGCCTTTGGCCTAATAGATACCTTACAGAATGCAGCTGCACTTCTGCATACTTTTGCTCACCGCCAGGGGTGGGATTCAAATTTTTAACAACCAGTTATGTGGGCATAGCTTAGGCGGTCATGTGACTTGGGTGGACATGGCTTCCTAGGTGTTTATAGAAGCTGACTTGCCTAAGTGGGGAGGAAGGAGAGTGTGTGCGAGACTGTGGCTTTGCAGCCCTTTCAGGGTGTTTCCAGAAGCCGTCCTGCCGAAGCCGAGTTGCTTTTCCTGAAGAGCCTGCATGCCGCCTGTGTTGTGATGCCCAGCCTCCCTGCTGGTCTTGGGCTTTCCACTGGCCAGGTGATCATTGTGTGGCTGATCATTGTGTGGCTCGTCCATCTCTGGATGTCATATTGTTGTGGGTGCCCCGCCTCCCCGCTGACTAGCTGGTCTTCACCACCCCACCACCCAGCACCATTTTAGGGGTTCTCCCCCCCTCCCAGAGAGAGAGAAAGAGAAAGACAGAGAAAGAAAGCTAGAGTGAGAGAAAAAGTGAGAGAAAGTGAGAGAGAGGGAGAGGGAGAGAGACCTTTTATTGTAAGCTCTTTGGGGCTGAGAAGAATTGCTTTAAAACTTGAGTTTCCTGAGTTTCAAGGAGCCTGAAGCTTCTGTTGTAATGAAGTTAGGCAAGTGGCAAGACTGCTAAATTGGCCATGCCCACATAGCCACATGCTCACATAGCTACACCCACCCAGCCGGTCCACCCCCCAACGGTCTGAGGGACCATGAATTGGCCCTCTGTTTAAAAAGTTTGAGGACCCCTGCCTTAGAATGTTAACTCTAATCAACTTCATAGTGAATATCTTTACACATTTCTAAGCTCATGGTAATTGTATAGTTGCAGATGAGGTGGATCCAGTACGGAATACCCAGTAGGAAGAATGGAACTGTTGCACACATAGTAGTCTTACTTTATTTGTAAAGTAAATTATATCGTTTTAACCATTTCCAGGATCTCCCATGAGCCTCAGTTTTTAAAGAAATCCTATGTTTGTTCGAGACAAAAAACACATGAGTATTCAGAGGTTAATGCTTGACTATTCTTTGAAAGCCCATACTAGGCTAAGCCAATCCTGAGCTATTGCATCAGACATTATTAAGCTACACTATGTAAAATATAAATTTGTGGTTGACAACAACCTGATGGCACATAATAAATCAGTGCAGTGGCGAGATAAAATTTACTTTCTTCTGTCTGGTATGTACCAAAAAACTGTCCTAAATATGCAATTTGTTAGAAGTAAAATTCACTTTATCAGATTTATTCTACAAATTGTGTCTTAACATTGAGTTTCAATATTTTTTCTTGCCTTGGATAGTAATTCATTTCTTCTGTTACCTTTCTTTCTAGATAGCTTAAAATCATGGCCTTTCCTTCCTGCAAAAATCTGTTCCCACTCAATAAATAAATACATTCATAACATTGTTAATTATGGAATTTGGCCTCTCCCTTTTTTTTTAAATTCATGATGCCTAATCCTGTGTCATGTCAATTTTTTCTCACTGTTGAAAATAGTGTATTTTCTACCGTCTATCAATCAAGCAACTTCCTCTGCTATTGATATATTTCACTATAGCCTATATGTATGTAGCTCTCAAGTATTACTAGAAAAAAAGAATTTCAAAATCATTACAGAAAATTATAGTCAGAAACCACTAAATACCTTTGTTGATTAAAATTGCAATATATGTATATGTATTGCAATGTGTAGTATTGTTTTTTCTGTTTGTCTAAGAAGGTTATCCATTTGGAATGGAGTCTCAGTTTTAGGAAAGTTTCATTGAATTTTGATTTACAAATAAACTGTTTTTAGGGAATACTTATATTAATGTATACATATAATTCCTTCAAGTAAAAGAATTCTACCAGGCTCTATATGTATATATATTATTTTTGCTTACAATTAATTAGAAAAAAATTATTTAGCTAAAAATAGGTAGCTAAAACCAACTGAAATTATTTTTAAATCATTGCATAATATTTTAGCATCCAGAGGGAGAATGAGACAGATAATTTTCAATTATTAATTGTATTTATATATTTATTGAAATTTAAATTATATTTAAAATTTAAAACTGCCATTTCATAAGTATAACATTGTAATGATTGACCTAGAAATCCTTATTTCTGAGCAACCTTATCGTTCATTGAGACTAAAAGGACAATGAGGCATTATTTTTAAGGTAATATACACCACATATCTTTTTTGTACATTTAAATTCAAAAGTCAACAAACAATTGATTTTAAATATGCTTACTATTTTACTGATTTTAATTAATAGAAATGTTGCACAATCAGCAGAAATCATGATGATGTCATGCCTATCATAATGTAATCACAACTCATGGTATCATTGTGCAAATGCATTGAAACGTGATTTATATTAATGATGACATGTTTATATAATTTACTTCCTTTATAAATTACATTGTGATTCATATGATATTACCTGTGCCTTGCTGTTATTGAATTACCATGTAAGCTTATTTGTTGGTACACTTAAAACTGTTTAGATCAAATTAGACTTTTGTAAAAATCATGATCATTTTTATAAGACTTGTAGATGCTAGTTGTCAGGTTGCTCTAATTTCTGTCAAGTAAATTGATAAAATAATCAGGAAAAATGAAATTAAATATTGATTACCTTGATGTCAGTTTTAGAATAATTTTTTGGGTATAATATAAATATGTTGTTTCAAGAGGAGTATTCTAAAAGGGTCTCACCAAAATGGAGTCACTCTAGACTAGCTTACTGCTATTTCAATTTTATTCCTACGGCCATTCAAAACTGGGAATGAAGAATGAGCAGGAATATGTGGTCTATGAGAATTCCTCAAACTCCGTGCATTGAGGATTGTTCCCAATGGAGAACTTATAGGAAACAACAATGAAGTAACAATATCTCAAATTCATTTGCAATTTCTAGAACAACAAAAAGATCATTAAATGATTGATCCAGTTAATCTAGAACAGCAGTCCCCAGAGACCAATTTTGTGGAAGACAAATTTTCCACCAACTGAGGGATGATTTCAGTTTTGCTCACTCGCTTGTTGGAAGAAAAACCTGTGTCCAGTTCCAAGCCGGGAATAAAATGGAGGCTGCTTAAGACAGGAAGTCCATTTATTGGTAAACAGAACCAACCAACACACACATACACACACACAAACACACACACACACACACACACACACACAAACACAGCATGCAATTCTGGGATAGTTGACAAATTGGTTTGGTTTCACATGGGCTTTTATACAGTTTTTTACAGCATTTTGTAATCTGGAGGCTTGCTTTTTGTGTTTTTATTATTTGATTTGTTTTACTTGTTTCTGCAAAGGCTCATGATGAGTCTTAATTATCATTTCCTTATCCTGTCAGGCATGTGTAATTGATTTTATCCTGTTATCTATTGCCTCTAGCCTGCCTTTCTTAATGGACAGATATTGGTTCCACTTTTCTTAATGAATGGGGTTAAGGTTATGTCCTGACCAGAGGTGGTATTCAGCAGGTTCTGTCCAGTAGCGGAAATTTTGAGTAGTTTGAAGAACCAGCAAATACCACCTCAATCTGCCTGCCTGTTTTGCCTGATTTGCCTGAAAAAAGTTGCTCTTTTTAATAAAAAAATCAATATTTACATAAATATTTATAATATTTTCATAAAAGCCATATATGGCCAATATTTTCATATATGGCCAGCCAGTCACCAAGCCACACCCACAAATTTGGCCATGCCCACAGAACCAGTTAGTGGTCCCTGGGATTTAAAATTAAGAGTTTGGTGGTCCCTGAGGTCCAAAGGGTTGGCGACCTCTGGTCTAGATGATGCATCATATATGCATGGAGAAAAATCAGTTTCCCAAAAGAGATGACAGAGCCAGTCACAGCTTGGTAGCAACTCCTATTGTCTATAAAGCTCTTCTTAATGCTTTATGATAAATGTGGAGAACTGGATGTTCTTGTAACCAAAAGATTTCTATATGTCATGATTTTTATGTAAGGAGTAGGTTTTATAGGTGAACAATAATAAGCTTATTAAATATATCAGGTCATTCTAATTGATAGTACCGATTTGATTCTGACCAGTAGAGCAGGAATATATTTCTCATTTGAATTAAGTGGATTTTAAAAAAAACTTATCACAATCACATTAGTTCTAGCAAGATTTGTTTATTGCATCTTATTGACTACCACAGAAAAACTTCCCCATCTTTAGGAGCTGAGAAATTCAGAAGGCCTCTTTAGTTCTGGAGTACATAAACACCACCTTTAGATGAAGCTGTAAACATGTGATGTATATGATGACTGTTTTCCAATCCATATAGTTGCTTATTAATTTCTTCTTCCTGAATCCATTTGGTCAACTGCTTCATTATTTTTGTTAAATTTTGGTCGCATAGCAAAAAAATTTGAAACCCTGTTAGGTGAATTTTTCTTTAAAAAATTACATTGTGATGTAATAAGTACAGATATATAACATGACAGATAACCATTATGAAGGTTTTTGAGGGACATAGAAGCTTTGGGAAGGAAACAGCTGATCTTATATGATTTTGCAGACCGTGGAAGTGGGGAAAATGTTTTGGTGCTTTAGAAGAGAAAGAACACGATGTAAGGAAAAGTTAGGAACTAAAATAAAAATATTTGTTTAAAAAATGTTTTAATTTGACCTCAAAACACCAACCCACTATTTTCAGAACAAGTGTGAAAGCCAGTGTGCTATTATATTGTGCTAAAGGTAACTTTAAAAATACTAGAGACTGATAAGCAGTGATTTACTTGAAGGTACATCCTTACCTTTGCAAATAGCCAACTAAATGCTCTTTGCAGCCCTTCTAAATAGACAGGAACTCTCAAGGCAACATTACAAAGGGAAACTGAATTTCAGAAGTAGACCAAAAAATGAACTTTGAAATTGCTTCCATGGTCCATGGGTAATTATGTTGTTGTCTGTTGTTGCTACTTGTCTAAACCTGCAATAGGGTAACCAGGCTATGCCTATAAGTCCTAAATTTGATATTGGTAAGGGTTTATTTCCAGCTGTGAGAAAAGCTTAATATTGGGGGGGGGGGATATGAGGCTTATAAAAGAGATAGCAAATAGTATCAGCAAATAATATGGGCATATCTGACATTTCTGGAGGTTTAAAAAACTGTGATATATCTGCATTAAAAAATGGTAGGAAACTGCCATCAAATTTCAGCAGTTATATAGTCAAGGGTCCCTGAGGGTAGAAAAATAGGGCTCAGAGGCCCATATGACTCTGGGACTACAGATTGCTCATTCCTGCTTTTATGTCCCTTGGTCACATTTGTCCATTAGTGATCCTATCGAAATGCCTCATTTTGGAGATAGATGAAACAAATAATTAAGAAAACAATCCATTGTCAATATGTATATAATTGTATTGAACTACAATATAATTGCATTGAATTTCCCCCCCTCAATAATTGCATGACAATTCTCTGCCTGACTCTGATCCTGGGATGTAAAGAGAGTCATCTTCGTTAAGCTGACAGGACAATAGCTACAGAACAGTGAACCCTCCTGCTTTTACTGATGTACGGATGACTCAGGTAAATTATGTTCTGTTGTGACTTAGTAGCTGACAGTAGAAAAGTCATTGTTCATTGCATTCTTTTTTTATTAGGGAAAATAAAGAATTGATTCATTACAGCATATTGTGATTAATATACAAAGGTGCAGTTGGATCACTATCAGCTAAAGAATTCATCCAGAATAAGGAAAATTTAAACCATCAACCCAGTCTTTATTTTACTGAGTCATGGGATGTGGCACTTCTGGTACAAAAAGCCAAACAAATAAATCAAAAAAAGGTAAAATTTGCTTGTGCAATGCAATCATTCTATGGCAACAAGAAATCCTATTGCACTGTTCCTTAAGTTGTAATGTTGTTGTATGATTTGCATGGGCTTTGTCATTTATTTTATATTCTGTTTGTGCATGTGTGTAAATATAACTATCTAGGAAGACCCATCTCTGTTTTCATATCTTATTGTTTGATCCAGCATTTGTACAAAGTGATTGGTGAGATATGAGATAGAGAAGGTTGAGAATCATTGGCATGGAAGGCACATTAAGATCAAGAATTTATCAGGAGCTTTTACCTGAAGTCCTAAAGTTTATTTAAAGGTTCAGTTCTGTACATCAGTCTTCCTCCTCATGGTTCCTTTGTACCTTGGGAGTAAGTTTTGCCAAACCTTTGAATAGGTTCAAATAGAATTGTATTGCACTCATTTATCTTATATTCTTCCATTTGCCTTTTCAGTAATTTATATTACTTATTAATTTTAAACAGCTTAGCTGTTTCTCCTAAGAGTTCAGGTATGTAATAAGGGGGTAGAGATAAAAAAGTATAATAAAGTTAGACGTAGTTAGAAGTAGTTACAAAAAAAAAAAAGCCTGGNAGGGGGTAGAGATAAAAAAGTATAATAAAGTTAGACGTAGTTAGAAGTAGTTACAAAAAAAAAAAAGCCTGGTAAAACTGTAACTGTAAGAACGGCAGTGAAAACTCATTAACTTTCTGAAACACACTTAACTTATATCCTGCATCCTCCAATAAGCACACAGCAAGCACTACAAAACAGTATATATGACAGTAAAAAAAACCTTTTAAAATAATAGTACTGTATAATAAAAATAGAAAATAAGACGTACAAAGAAAAATAAAGAGCAAGCTTTTAAATAGTGACCCACTGAAATTTTTATTCAGTTTCATATTCTGTAATACTTTATATTGGAATTGTGTTTGTTTTATTCATATAACAAAATAAATCTATTATAATAATATAGCTTCACTATTCCAAAGGAAAATATTTTGCAAATGTATTCATCAATACAATGAAAAAGGGTCCCATATTCACAACTGATGTCTCTAAAACAGGGGTATCAAACTCACATCGTCACGGCAGCATCACGTCATGTATCAGGACTTTTTTTCCCTTCGCTAAACCAGGTGTGGGCATGGCCAGTGTGTGATGCATCCAGCCCGCAGGCCAGGAGTTTGACGGCCCTGTTCTAAAGCTATTGGAAAGGGAGAGGAAAAAAGCAAAGAAGACTTCAATGGAATCTCTTCTCATGCTAAAAGTACACATGAGGATTTTGTGTGATTGCCTGATCTAGCCATTCCAAGGATGTCTGTTGCTTGTATGAAGTAAAAATGCATGAAGATCTACTCCATAACGACTTTATAGGAAGTTATTGTTTGTACATGTATTTACTCACATGGACACCAAATGTGCGAGGGAGGGAGGGAAGAAGATTAATTTTCTCTTTGATATCCTTTATCTCCATTATCACTCTAACATTGATTTGAATGCTTTCATTAGTTAGATATCTTCAATTATAGCACTTCCATATAGCTCTGAAGAAATCTTGTTTTAATTTAATTTAATAAATCTTATTCATGAATTAATTATTTTTATTTCTTTTATGTTGTATTTTTATTTCCAGTAAGCCACCTAGAGTCGTCATGTGCAAGTAGGCAGCAATATAAATTCCAAATAAATAAATAAAAATTCAAGGTGAATAGTAAAACAGAAAATTTCTCCCAATGAAATTACAGGCTGTGCCATAACTTGTTAATGGTTTCCATCCCAGGTGGCTTCTGCATATGGTAGAGTGGGGCTTGTAGAGTATATTAGAAGGAAAGTGATTGTAACATCTCAACTGAGAAATGAAATATCTGAGTTGAGCACAGATAAGACAGGAAAGCTTTAATATCCAAAGAAAATAAAAAAAATCAATGGATAGAAAAGTAAAAGGATCATGACATCAATATATTTTATAAAGGGGAAGGCATACTACTCACTAAGTATCGGAAGAGGTGAACACAAGGTCTTTTTCAAATAGCGTAGAATTTCATTCTCTAACTTATAGATATTTCAGATCATATCCTATGTGATCACAACATTTCCCTTCAACACTAGACCTTTATATTAATTCTTGGAGAGTTTTGTAGTGCCTTAGATACCTGCTGTGTTCTGAATCTTTCCTTTTGCTCCTTCAGGCATATTGAATATGGGCAATTCCTCTTGGGAAGTGCTTTGGTGGGCATCATTGATAAGATCCCTTGACTCTTGATTGAGAATCTTAATAACAAAGCAGTATTTCTATTTGAATGAGAATTGGAATAATGAAATTATGAGCAATGATAAGAGTAATGCTCCAAGGGCAACACATTCCTCTGCCAAGTTTGTCATAGTATAGGGCAGGTTACAACTTGTTCAGTATGATAACATCTGTATGCCTCTTAACTTCTGTTCTGCACAGAAGCAACATTTAATTTTGCTGGGACTGAAATTAATAATATTTAACAGTGAATTTAGCTAGGTATTTCTATAATTGTTGGCACCTTTTAAAACATATAGTACGCATAGTCTAGGTCAGGGGTCGCCAACCTTTTGGACCTCAGGGACCACCAAACTCATAATTTTAGACCAGAGACCCTGGGAAAATTCCAAAAAAAGTCTGCAGGAAAGGTCCCCACCCCGTTCTCCTACTGGTCAATCATTCTTTATTTGGAATTGCAGGATACCGTCTCCAGCTCCGTTCTCAGTGGGAGAGAGAGAGAGACATTTGGCTTCATGCAAGGAAAGCAGCAGAAGCAACAGAAGTCTTTCTTTCTCTGCCCCAAACTCCACCAGAAATGAGTCTTTGTGAGACTTGTCATGCCGGCACAGCCTCTTGGAGCAGGATGCCTTGCAGGGTCCCAAAGATTCATTTCTGGTGAAGTTTGGGGGAGAGAAAGAAATACGTTTTTGCTGCTTTCCTTGTAAGCAGCTGACAGCAGAAGAAAGAAGCGGAAAAAAGCAGCCCGGTGGCCAGATGAGGCACCTGGGGTGAGTGGGGCAAGTTCCTCCCCTCCGCCTTTCCCCCCTCCCCTCACTACCTTGTGTTGTTCGCAATGTAAGTGACACAACCCTTGTGTTCCTGCGGGCCATGTGGGCAGTGCAGCCTTATGTTCCCATACAGACTGGATTATTTGCTTTCGGGGGTGCTTTGGGGGTGAAATTTCCCTGTGGACCACCAAAATTTTCTCAGAGACCACCAGTGGTCCCCAGCCTACTGATTGACAACCACTGGTCTAGGTTATTAATGTCTTCAGGTTTGAAAAATTAGAAGTATTCATTTACAAAAAGTCAGGTCAATGAAAGCCTTAAGATTCTGTGTTAATCATGTAGCTGTTCAGTATTATCTGCCAATCTGTGTATCTACTTTTCACAAAGATACAAAAAGTCACAGGATCTCAAACATTACCCTACACATTACAATACAATTAGCATTGTGCTTGACATGCAGTGATATTTATAACCTTAATGATCACCCTTCTGTACTTTACAAGAAAGCATGTAAGAGAAACAAATATGAAATATAGGGCTCCATGAATTTCATTCATTTTAAAACTCTAGAGCCAAAAATCTACATAATTAATTAGTTGTAGCCAATTAAACTTATTTTGGGGACACATTCTGTTTTGACAGCTATTAAAGCAGCTATCCTTATTCAAAGATGGTATCGGTCTTACATGGCCCGGCTAGAAATGAGGCGTCGATATTCCCTGACTATTTTCCAATCAATTGAATATGCAGATGAACAAGCACAGATGCAGGTTTGTATTCTACATTTCTTTGCCACAAACAGTTAAATCAAGTAAACCATGTTTTTAGAGGAAATTCTCCATAGTTTCTGTGTCTCTTAGTTTTGTGTGTATATGTTATTCTCGAGTTACAACAGTTCACTTAGTGACAATTCAAAGTTACACGATAAAACCCCCAAGTGTTTATAACACAGTTCTGAAATTACAAATGTTGCAACACCCTGGCAGTCATTCGCCCTTTTGAATGACTACAGAGACACTAAGGCATTCATCCTATTCTCCCCCCCCCCCCNTAAGGCATTCATCCTATTCCCCCCCCCCCCCGCTGCTCCCCACAATTGCTTCCCCCCTCCCATCCTGCTGTGTATTTTGCTCTCAGAGTCTGGTTGGCTTGCAAATGCTTTTCACAGCAGGAGTGAAATATTCTGTGGGCTGTGATCTTGCACAACTTCAGGAGCCCATTCTTTGCAAAAGCAGATGGGTGCCTGAAGTTGTGTGAGATCATGGCCCCCAGAACTTTTCACCCTCGGCACAAAAAATATTTGCAAGCTGAATGGATGCTGGAAGGGAGATTGTCCTTCTCTCCTTTCCCACCAAGGCAAAGAAACCGAGGCGGAGGGGAGACAGATCTTTGCAAGATAAGTGAACCCAGCGTGGCAGGATGGGAGGGGGGAACATGAGGTATCTCAATGGGTCAGGAAGGCCTTGGGTGGCCTGTTCCATCACTAAGCTAACCCATTGCCTTCCCCACACTGACATAACTGATGCACTTAATGACCCCACATTCACTGTCTTTGCTCACTTATCTTTTGGCATACATGTACATACAGTAGCTTTTCTCCTGCCTCCATTTTCTTTCTTTTACAAATACAACTTGGGTGTTGTTCCCAGACTATCGTGAAGACTTTTATTTAGATCTCTCTAGTTCTAATGTTGCTCTTTAACCCCTACACTACATTGTTGCTCATTCTACACTCTGGCAGCAACATGAGTTTTCTTTGGGGCATAGGAAGAAGAGAGAGAAAGACCAGAGAGAAAAAACATCTCTTGAATTTTGCTTTTTTCCTGACACTATTGACCTCCCTTGTAACAAACAAGCCAATACAGATAGCCCTCAACTTACAACAGTTCATTTAGTGACTGTTCAAAGTTACAACACCCTTAAAAACTGACTTATGACCGTTTTTCATACTTAAGACCATTACAGCATCCCCATGGTCATATGATCAAAATGTAGGTGCTTGGGAACTGACTTATATTTATGACAGTTGCAGTGTCCTGGGGTCATGCGATCACCTTTTGCAACCTTCTGACAAGCAAAGTTCATGGAGAATCCAGATTCACTTAATAACCATGTTACTAACTTAACTGCAGTGATTCACTTAATAACTGTGGCAGGAAAGGTTGAAAAATGGGACAATTATGCCACTTAGCCATATAAATTTTGGGCTCTTTTGTGGTCGTCAGTCTAGGGCTACCTGTACAGTGTATTCTTGTCATACATCTGAGATGACTGCCTGGAGAAGTATTTGAAATGGGACCAAGGGCTACAAAAAATTAAGTGGTGGGGATGCTGTAGTGCAAGGACCAAGAGTTGCTTGCTCCTGATAACATCTGCTCTATGCATGAATCAGGAAGAGGGAGGGGTGCTACAGAAGTAGAGTAGATTTAATGCCCAGAATAGGAGTTGTTCATACTTACCTCTTTTGAGCTGGAAAAGGTACAAGGGATAGCATTAAAACTAAGTATGAGGTTTGGGATTTTGTCAAGCATTCTAGTATAGGGGTGGGGGACTATGTCCCCTTTGTAACTTGACTTCAACTGACCACAAGCATGGCTGGCCCAGGAATTCTGGAAGTTGAAGCCCACAAGTCATAAAAGGGACATAGTTCCCCACCTCTGTTTTAGTAGGTGGATCTCTGGTAAATGTGCAATAGACCAGTGGTTTTGATTAACAACTAACATGTTTTCTTATTCAGCTCTCCAAATTCTTCACGTTTATGCTGGACCATTTTACTCAGACCAATAAGACAGACCCAGGTGAGGATTTTAGAAAAATAAATTGTTTTTAATAAATTGCACTGGCATATTTTGCTTAGAAAAATGATAAGTCAGCCATGGACAAATCTATAGGTATCAGTACTAATTTTTTTTGTGACTTTCTTTGGAGCCACTTCAGGACCCACACATGCAAATGAAAACTTTTAAATGTTTTCCAAGAGTAAAAATCTAAGAATTGGCTAAGCAAATGTGTTGTTCCAATGAAGTGGTCAATTAAAGTAGGAATTGTTTGTTCATAACCACAGTAGTATAGGAGAAGAACTAGCACCTGTTTTTAATATTGATATCAAGAACTCTACATCTTATAAAGGCTTCATTAATCTTGGAATCAATAGCAAATAGAAAATAACATATATTTTATTTTCAGGTTCATGCTAAATTATTTTGAATATGCCAAAGTGTGTTCCTAAGAAAATGTTCCTATGAAAAGTTAAATTTGGCATGTTTATAATTCTGGTTTTAAATATTTTTCTCTTTAATTATTAATTAGTTTTTCTATGTAAATTGGTTATTATTTCTCATGCAGAAGAGAACATGCTCACCAAAATTTGAACTGCAACTCCCACCAGTCACAGCTAACAAGGCTAACAGAGGGATGCTAGAAATTGTGGCTCACTAATATTTATAGTTTTAGGAAGTTTAGTTTGTGAGATTTGTGCACTGTAGCAAAAATAGGTGTTCTCTAGTGGAAGAAAAAATGCCGATCGTGAGGATACTCCTTTTTGCAGCTTCCACAACTGGGGCTCTTGGGGAAAAGAAATGGAGGGGGAACAAAGAAAAATCTGACTGCACAATTGTGAGTCTTTGCCAGGCTTCTCAACCTTGGTAACTGTAGTGTATAGCTGGACTTCAACAATCAGAATTCCCAAGCTTAGAGTTGAAGCCCACATATCTTAAAGTTGCCAAAGTTGAGAAACATTGATATATAGCTCTGAACACACTATAAACAAATATATTTTGTAATTCTATCCATGAAAAAAGAATATACATAGTTATATCTATGAACATTGAATCTTTGTTATAATAACTACAATTGAAAAAAGTTGTATTTAACTAGACTAGCATGGAGAGCACTTGCCTATAAAATCACCAAGAGTCGGATACAATGAAGTGGTTAAAAACAAGAAACATAGTTTATTGAAAGCAGCATTAATTACATCTAGCCATTCACTCTTGCAAAACAACAAATTTCTAAAAGACTGAAAAAGATAACTTTGCAGTTCCACTCTTCAGCCCAACATGGAAAGCAATATGGTACTACAGCTGCAGAAGTTCTTAGTTAAGATGGTGCCCCTCTTCCTCCCACTCCCATTTTGTCTGGCTTAGCCTAGAGTCTGCTCAGAGTAGGAGTAAATGCTACATGCAAGCCATTATCTGTGGACATGATTATTAAGTAGATAAAATATTTATTAGCTGTATTTTCTGCTTCTTTTATAGAAATTAGCTCCCACTTTTTCTCTAGTAGCAGTGATTATGCCATACCAATCCCAGATCATGCCATGAAAGAGTATGAAAGAATAATAAAAGTACCAGCCTCTTATCGTGGGCCCCATCTTTGTTTTCCTCTCACTGTCGCTGATACTGAAGTACTTCTTCAGGCTTTCAAAGATCAACAGGTAAGTTAAAACCAGTGGTTTGATATAGGTAGTCCTCATCCTACAACCACAATGGAGCCCAAGATTTCTGTTGTTGTGAGACATTTGTTAAATGAATTTTGTCCAATTTTATGATCTTTCTTGCCTCAGTTGTTAAGTGAATCCCTGCAGTTGTTAAGTTAATAACCTGGTTGTTAAGTGAATCTGGCTTCCCCATTGACTTTGCTTGGCCGAAGGTCACAAAAGGGGATGACATGACTCTGGGACACAGCAGCAGTTATAAGTAGGAAGCAGCTGCCAAGCATCCCACATTTTTATCACATGATCATAGGGATGCTGAAAAGGTTGTAACTGTGAAAAGCGGTCATATGTCACTTTTTTCAGTGCTGGTATAACTTTGAACGGTCACTAAATGAACTATTACAAGTCAAGGACTACCTGTAATTGAATGCTTCATTTTACAAAATATCATGCTAATAACAAAACGAGAAAATGAGGTATCTTTTAAGATAGTCTTCAAAGAAATACATCTAAATAGGGTCAAATCAAAGGTAGTTCTAGTACAGGAGCGGGAAACTATAGCCCCTTTATGACTTGTGGACTTTAACTCCCAGAATTCCTGAAGCAGTCATGCCAGCTCAGGAATTCTGGGAGTTGAAGTCCACAAGTCATAAAGGAGCCATAGTTCCCCACCTCTAATGTGGTACATCATAATTTCTGGATTTGTTTATTCTCTTTAATTTTCTTGGTTAGCTCTAAATCAATGGTTGCCAACCAGTGGTCCATGAGAAAATTTTGGTGGTCCGCAGAGAAATGTCCTCACCAAAGCACCCCCCAAAGCAATTAATCCAGGCTGCATGGGAACACAAGGCTGCACCACCTACATGGCCCACCCACCCACTGGCCCCCCACCCTTTGGGTGAGTGCAAATCTTACTTTCAGTAGAGCCATGTGAGCTGGAACTGGAAGGTAAGACCAATGCCAGAAGAGAGAAATCTGCCCTGGGACAGCTTGCTGACGTTGGTGGGAAAGTCGGTCCCATATTCCAGAGCTGCAGTAGTCACAGGACTGACCCTTTGGTCATCCCAGAGCAGCTCCTCCACTTGGGTGCACCAGCCTGCTATGGAGGAGCTGCTACAGAATGACCAAAGGACTGGTCCTGTGACTACTACAGCTCTGGAATACGGTGTCAGGCGGTGCTCCATTCAAAATCCAAGAAAGAAATACTTGGACTCTTTAAGTTAGAGAAAAGTTATCTTTTATTGAAAGTGAAGTGGTAGCAACCAAAGAATTCTGAATCTGAGAAATTAGGCGCATAAATCACATATACAAAGTGATGNGGAAATGTTCCCACCCCCAATAGTTCAGATGAAACTTCCAATTAGAAATTGTGAATATGATCATGTGGGCATCTTCAGGTGATGATGAGGCCTCTGTCCATTGACCTTGGTATACTTTGATAACAAATTGCAGTTGCACAGAGAAAAGAAAGCTAAGCGAGAAATAGAAACCTATAACTCTGATGTATGCCCCCCCCCTCATTTACACAACAGAAAAATGTAACACCTCCAGCTTACTTTCCAGACTCATCTCCTCCTCCCCTCCCCCATTTTTATGACAGCCGAAAGATGCAAGGCGACAGTAGAAGATCTTGAAGGCTGACAACCAAGGTCCCTTACAACTCTATTGTTCTGTTGTTCTTTTGCTTTTGTCTTGGGATGTGTAGTCTTTGACTTTGATATACTCTCACATAGCACTGCCTTAGACTCTCACACAGCACTGCCTTAAACCCATGTCACACTGAACCAACGGATGCAAAGAGGATGTAAAATGGACAAAAAAGCTTGCCATCCATTGGTTAACGCATGTACTCACTGCCTCCGTTTTGCTTCCTCTCTATCCGTCCAGCATCCGTCTATTGACGTTTCATCCGCTCCGAAAG
>BHFT01060681.1:0-21971 GCA_004320025.1 Laticauda laticaudata
ACTACAATGACATGGGATAATACCCGAAGGAAGCTAAACAGCACAAATATATAATATATAATATATATATATATATTTTATGTAATTTGCACACTCTGTAGTGTAAAATTTTGAGTCATTTTAATTGTGTCTCATCTCAGATCAGCACAATACATGTCTAGAGATAGAAGTAAGAAAATATTACTGTATTAACCATTTTCTGCCTTGAAGTTTAGATGTTAGGGCTTGGGTTTTTGGCAAGTAGTCAATCTATTTATCTCAATACTTGAGCTATATTTTAGAAAAAATAAACTAAAAAAACTAAAAAAAATATATTTCTCGTCTCTGTATTTATAAAAGATGTGAAACTCCTGTGGATTCCCATCATTCATCTGGTAATGAGACGACACACCAGAATTCATTTCCAGAAAAAGAGCCAGCAAATGGAACACAGAATCCAGGACCAATCAAGCAAGAAAAAAATGAGGTATTTTTAAAAAAACTTTAAATAAAGGACTTCTGAATATTTTGGTCTATGCTGTATTGATCAAATTGGACTTGAATACTATATCCAGTTCTGATCACCACAATACAAGCCATACATTGACTAACTAGGAAGTGCAGAGAAGAATAACAGATGGGGCTCGGAGTTAAGTCTTATGACAAATTGTTAAAGTATGTTTATCTTAAAGAAGAGAAAACTACAAAAAGGCATGATGGAGTTTTTTCAAACTTGAAAAAGGAAAAGAGGTGGATTTATTCTCCATAGCTGTTGAGGATAAGGCAAGAAACTCCACAGAGGGATACTGGAAATAAAGAGAAAATTCTTCCCCATGAGAAGTATGGGTGAAACAGCCTGGGTTCAGCAGTTATGGGATCTCTATCACTGGAAATATTTAAGGAAAGGTTGGATAGCCAATGTTTAGCGGATGATATGAGAATAAATGCATTTATATATTTATACATAGGCTCAATTTTATTCATTTATTTTTCCTTCCTTCAAGGTCATTCAAGGTACATCTTATTTTCTACAACCCCATCTTGAAATGTTTGGGATGGTTTTCTGCCCTTAGAATCATATGAATCTACCAAGTATAGAAGTCTGCAATACAAAAGATATTTTTTTAAAAAAAATCCTGACTATGTATCAAATCTCCCAAATAAAAAAGTATTTAGCCTAGTCTTTACTGAAATAGAAACAAGGCCTTTTCTATAAAAATTTGAAGTGTACATTTATGTGAGTTAAGATTAGTTCAGCATTTGTGGCAAATGATAACATGAGGATAGCATGAAGATAACCAATTAGACAGATGCCCTCCTTTTTTTTTGAGGGTCAAACTGAAGGATAAAGAACACAAAATATAGAATCCAAAGTTGCTTTACAAGTTTATGCTAGACTCTTTTCCCCTCACTTTGTACAGAGCATTTATATGGTGCAATTATGTTTTCCCCATTTTTAAATCTGTTTCTTAGCCAAAAATCCAGCTTAACCGCAGTAGCCCTAGGGCAGCATTATACATAAGTTATTCCTTTTGGCTTACAGGGCATGCATAGCACAACTTATGCTATATGCTTGCCTAATTTTGGAAGGAAGAAAGCGCCTGTGAACTTAGAAGTAGGGAGGAACTTGTTCAATGGGAATATATGAAAGAATGGTTACCTGCCTTCCTTTTTCTGCTGATGAGGTGATGGTAATGTTTCGCGTAAAACAGACAGGTAGCTGGCATGAATCAGGTATTATGTCTAAAGATAGTTTGATTATCAAGAGGCATGGCTAAATCTCTTTTTGAATGTTATTATTTGTTTACTTTTGGAAGCATACAATATTTTTTCAGTTGTTCAGACATGAGAGATTCTGGTTTCAGTTTTTCCTATTTGGTTTCCTTCCTGACATTTCTGCAAATACTTTGAAGTGGGAATAAGTAACTTGGTTCTCCTCCAACCAGTGGATATTGGAGAGGGATGTTTAGTGCTACTAAGTGACAACCTTTGCATTTCAAGATGTCCAGCCATTTTCTCTTCAGTAATTTCTTTTAAGATAAATTACTATATCTACTGACTTTTAAGTATTTGGACAGTATGACTGAGGTGGGTTGATTTTACTTTGTGCATATCTGGTTGTGATTTTTGTAAATTTAATCTGTTGTGTTTACTTAACTAAAAGTTAATTGTTTTACGTAGCTGCAAAGAAAATAAGGCCAGAATATACAAAGATCAACAAATGTTTGTCACTATATTGTATACCTCTAATAAGAATATGGTGGATATGTTCGGCAACATTTAATTTTATTTAATCTGTTTTAGCTTCGAGATTCAACAGAGCAGTTTCAAGAATATTATAGACAGCGGTTACGATATCAACAACACTTAGAGCAAAAGGAACAACAACGGCAATTGTATCAACAAATGTTATTAGAAGGAGGAGTTAATCAGGAAGATGGTTCAGAACAACAGAATCTTACAGAACAGTTTCTTAATAGGTTTGCTTTCATGATTTTCTATTTCTGGGTTGCCAAGTAACAAAATGAGAGCAAAAATGTTGACAATTCATTGAATAATGATAGTTGCAAAAAAACATATTTTAACCTGATTTTAATTTTCCTTCTGACTGGATTTACTTCTTGCAGTTTATGAGTTATGAGTAAATAAGATTTTTTTTATATGTCCTACAGGTCTATCCAAAAGTTGGGTGAATTAAACATGGGAATGGATAATCTGGGAAATGACGTGCAGACATTAAACCAGAAGTGCAATGGGACCAAGGGAAATGTATCCATTCCCCCAGATTCTAGTCAGAGAATAGCTGATGATAATACAAACATTAACACAAGTACACCTCAAAAATTTGGCTCCAGTAATCAGATACCATCTCTTGAAGAATCACCTGTCCATGGAAATCAGATGTAAGTCGACAAATATTTTTGTCAGTACTGTGCTTTTTGAGGGGAGTGCCTTGGAGTCAGTTTTTGATTGCTGGGGGTTGCATGGTCAACTCCCTGTAGGTTTCTTGGCAAGATTTTAGGAGGGGTTTGCCACTGCCTCCTTTCTAAGGCTGAGGGAGAGGAGAAGTTCTCCTTTCAAAGGACCCATTTAAAATGTGGAGATTTAGCTTAAATGTGATTGATCCAGGCTGAGATCTGAAAAGTGTGTTTGTTTGTTTGAGTAATATTGTCTTCAAGGTTGGAAGAGAAAGGCATTTGGGTTTTGAGTAAAGAGTATTGTCATTAAGGCCCAATCTGTTGAGGTGCCCTCACATGTGGATTCATCAAAATTAGATCAGTGGCACATGTTTTCAGTTCAGTCCACAAGGATCTGATGTGGGATTTCTGTTTCATTGGGGACATATAAGCATTTATTATCAGCAGACACCAAAGACACAAAAATCTCAATTCTGGATTAAATATAATTCTAGCTAAATAGCAAAATACTTTAAATTCCTGAAGGCTACCAAGCTGTTCCTGCACACTTTTAGAATTATAGATTACAAAGTTTGTTTTATTTTCAATTCAGAAAGAAAACCCTGTTTGCTCTAAAAAGAATTTGAGTTTACTGCTGAAAAATCATGATATGTAGTTTAAAACAAAAGCGCAAAAAAGAATGGAGGACAGCAGCAGAAAGCAAAGGAAGTCAGAACAAAAGAAGGGACTTCAATAGATGATTTTATTGAAATTGGTCTGCAGTAATTTGGGTGTAATAATGAAAGTTAATTTAAGAAATGTATGTTATTTCCCAAATGCAAATATTTGAAATAAATCTTCTATCACTCTTCTAATGTTCAGAGCCTCTTTCCTTTCAATGATATCAGAATGGATCATGTATCTGGTCTCTAAATTTTAAAAAGATAAAAATCTGTTTATCTCACTATAGTGGATTTAATTTTGTGCATTTAAAACAGTGTGACAGACCAAGCTGCCATTCAGTCACAACATGAAGATTCTTCAGGGAGTATAAGAAAACCAAGAAGTGATGAGGTAGGATTTCATTGTGGTTTATATAGCAGGCTATTTTAGATTCATTCTCACATACAACTGTTCAAACTATAACGTGAAATCTGCTATTGGCTTGGCATTTATGAAAATATTTAAAAGTTGTTTGTAAATAATGATTTATTAATTGTGCCATTGAATCAGTGTCAACTGATAGCAACCACATAGACATACTTTTTCCAAGATGATCTGTTCCAATCCTGACCCTTCAGCTCTCTAATTGGTGTACTCAAGGTTAGTATTATTGAATCCATCTTGCCGCTGATTGTCTTCTTTTTCTTTCCACGTTTCCTAGCATTATAGACTTCTCAAGATAGATAGGTCTTTGTACAAAATATGTCTAAAATAAGTAATTTGAATCTAGCCATTTGTCTCTCTCATTTAGTTCCATAATCCAGTCATTTATGTTTGTAGGCTATCCATAGTATTCTTAACAGTCTTCTCTATTACCAATAAAAGATAGAAATATTCTGTCTTGTTTCTTCAAAATCCAACTTTTGCTTCTACAGAATGTCACAAGGAAATCTTTGCCTGCATGATTCTGATCTTTGTAGGTATAGACATGTCACAGCATTTGAAAGTATTTTCTAAGTTATTTATTACTACTATTCCATACCAAGTGCTAGTCTATGACATATTTATTGGTTTTACTGTTGGTAAATGATTCTAAAAGGCAGAACTATACTATTTCAGTGTCCATTATCAGCTCTAATGCTGGTTACTGTAGCTGCTATCATTAACTTGGTCTTTATTTACTTAATTTTATTTAGTTTAATATTTAATTGTAGTCCTGTTTACTTCCATTTAGCTTCTGGATCATTTGCATTTTCAGCTATCAAAATAATGTCATCAGTATAGCATAGATTATTGATGTTTCTCTCTCCAGTGTTAAACCATGCTCATTTATCCTAATGCAACTTCGCTCAGCATATATTCAGTGTATGAGTTTAATAAATAAAGACAGAATTTACATCTTGTCTTGTTTCTTTGCTAACATGAATCCAGTGTTTTACAATGTTTCAGCTAGATTATATCTTCCTATCCTGTACATAGATTACTCGTTAAGACAATAAGACACTCTAGGATTCATATTTTCCTAGGGACATTTTATAGTTTGACATGATTGACCTGTTATATAGAAGAGAATGAATGAGCTGGAAGGGATCTTGGAAGTTGTCTAGTCCAGCTCCCTGTTCAAGCAGGAAAACCTATACCATTTTAGATGAGTGACTGTCTAGACTCTTCTTAAAAACATCCAGTGATGGAGTGCCCATGATTTCTGGTGTCAAACGTTCCACTGGTTAATTGTCCTCACTGTTAGGAAGTTTCTCCTCAATTCCAGGTTGCTTCTCTCTTTGATTAGTTTCCAACCATTGTTTCTTGTCCTTTCCTCTAGTGCTTTGTAGAATAATTTGACCCCCTCTTCTTTGTGGCAACCCCTCAAATACTGGAATACTGCTATACTGTTGCCCCTAATTCTTTTCTTTAGACCAGCTCATTTTCTTTAGAATATTAAAAGATTGTCTGTGAAATCTAATTTATAATATTTGATCATTGATTGCATTGTACCCAGGATCTTGTCCTTGCTATATTCTTTCTAATTATGAAAACAATACTGCTCCTTCTTTTTTTTTTCATGTCCTAAGTACAGTGAGATCTTTGGACTGAATGTGATCTTTGGACTGAATGTGTCAAATTCCAATCCATTTCAATTAGGATTTAACCATGTTGTATTATAAACACCATTAATATACCGAAAAATATTTAGCTCTTCCTCAGTAACATGTTGAGCACTACCCAAAATAAGGGGGCCATGATTCCACATTATATTGTAAATCGCTTTATCTGGTCCAACCATGTGGTTTTAGTTGAACAGCTGGGATTATCTTTGTACTTTGGGTGATCCTACTGAGAATATACAGGTTGGGCAGTGTGTTTCATTCTTTACTCCAAGGAACACCCCAGTCATGCTGAAAAAGCATAGGAGGATACAGTCTGAAATATTCTGTCATTTATTGTTATAAAAGGGTGACATCTAGTGACAGTTGTAATTGTCAGAAAAAATGGGCCCAACTCTCTAGTATCATCTGATCAGATCATAAATTTATATAGTCATAGACACTGATGGAATAAAAATCTATACTTTGTAGAATTTTACATCTGGTGTATCATACCAGATTATGCAAAAAAATATAGCAGTACAAGATCAGATATATAACATGTTTGCTATGTTATATATGATATGATATTATTTGTACAATAATTTGGAGCTTCAAATTATTACCTGGTTCATATGATGCATAGTTTGGTAAAGGTATCATTGAAAGATAAGTCTATTTAACATGGAACTTTAAATCAATTACCATCATTCTGAATATTACAATCCAGTTTAGATATTTCTATACTTGCAGCTAAACCATTTGTTTGACTGCTAATAGATGGATATAAAATGTTTCCTTGCTACTGTATTACTTTAGTTTTGATTGTTAAAATGAATAGTTCATGTTCCAAAAATGGCTGAAAATGCAGTGACCAGATTAAATCATTTTTTTCATATTTGATGGTTATATTGCAAAGCTTCATCATTTTGAAACATGATTTATAAAAGAATGAAACTAATTCTAAAAGCTGAATTTATTTTCTAATCTTCTATTTTGATTAACATTACAGCTATCTTTGTATATAATAGCTGCTACAAAGATACTTAATAGTTCTTATTGCAATATATATATATTTTTATTAGAAAGTATGTACTTTTCCTTCTGCAAAAGAATTAGGAGTTACACAGAGTATTGATGTCCAAAATAATTTCATGTTTGAAAAACAAATAAAAAACAATTTAATTTAATTTGGAAGTCATTTTTATATTTTAATTCTATGTATTAATTTGTTTCACATCTGTAATTTAATTTCTCTGAACATAAATTTAATTATAATTTAGTCTAAACAGAAATATTTAATTTTGAATGACCTGTTAAATAACAATGAGTCTTTCCTTTTTCCAACAGAAATTACTAGAACTTTTTATCTTCATAATTTATACAGTATGAATTATTGCTACTAATATTTACACACTAACTGGATTTTCACAGTGACCTACAGTTTTAAAATGATACAAGATACTCATTTATATAAAACTAATGAAATATTAAAGATTCTTATCTAATCATTTAATTCTGTGATTATATAATATTTACTTGCATTTTATTTTTATATCTCATTTGCCTTTTTTTGCTTTCTCAAAAGTGTTTAATAAAAATATAATTTTAAAGGCATTAATTTTTATACTTGCTTCCTAATAAAAATAAAGTTCATATTTATATTGCTGTTTTATACAGCAGGATGACAAATCAAAGAAACAATTCATTTGTATCGATACTCTAGAAGATACACAAGCTGTTAGAGCTGTGGCTTTTCATCCAAGTGGCACTCTGTATGCTGTTGGCTCTAATTCCAAAACTCTGAGAGTCTGTGGCTATCCAGACTTCCCGGACTCAAGGTACGAATAACGTATTGGATTTTTCTCATCACTTGCCATGTAATATTTGCATCCATGTTTGCTTTCTTTTTTGTTGCTCTTTTCTCCCAATTTTTTTAACTTGTTGAAATAAAAATACCTCTACAATATTATCTGAAGTATTTTATGCACACAGGTTTACTGAGATTTATTTTTCACACTCAAGAAAACATCATTGGGTTCAATGTTTCCTTTTGGTAACAATCTGAAATTCCACTAAGCAAAGAATTGATACAATTTTGTCCATTTTTCCTTGGGGGATTTTTATTAATGCATTGACTAGGCCAGTGTCCTTGAGTCATTGAAAAGAAAATGATTGGCCTGGATTTGTGCCTAAAATGGAACTAGAACTCCCCGGTTTTTAGCCTGCTGCCTTATCTACTCCACCAAATTGGCTTTCTAGATGACCTTAGTAGCAATTCATAATTTCTTAAGGTTATTGTTGATGCTAGATGAAGCAGACTATAAGCAGGTTTTTTTTCTAATTATATCTTTCTTTCGGAGATTAGCTCAACACCCACACTCGCACACAATCTTTCACTAAATTCCTCATTGATTAAATACCTTTAGTATCCAGTAATAAATAACTGCAACCATCAAACCATACTTTGTTGTAATAATATGATATAAATGACTTTTTAACATAATAAGACTAAATAACAATTCTGTGAGGTGATTTTATATCAACTTCAGTTATTGAGATAAGCAAAATTTAGCTTTATCAATAAAAGCACCTGAATATTTGATAATAGTGTATTCTTACTGTTTAGTTGCATTGTTTCAAGCACGTCCCATCTTATTTCTATTTCAGTTTATATTTTATAAAAATTTCCTCAAAAATTGAAATACATTTTTGAGCACACTAAGATTCATATACATTTTTCTATACTTTTTCCCTGTTATTTCAAGACATTTATCTCTATATATAAAAGCGAAATACCACTCACACATCATCACAAAATCTCCAGAACCGTAAAGCCTACAAACTTGAAATTTGGCACGTATGTTCATCTTGGCTTCAAGGTGCTCGCTAAGAAAGGATATTTCAAAATGACCGTCAGAGCATTAGTATTTCGTATATTATTATTAACATGCTCTTGATGCTAAGGAGTTCTACTTCCATTCCCCACCTGAAAAGAAATCTGTTCCAAATGCAAAACACAGGCAGAGGAGAGGAGTTTCAGTTTTAGTTTCACAGCACCAAGCAGCTTTAGTACAGAACAGTTGAGCCCAGGTTCATTTCTGTCTCCTTGCTCACACAGCAAATAATGTTTCAGTTTCCAAACAGCCCTGAACTCTCTCACACACTGACAGGACGCTAGCCAGATGAATACCAATGGATGCTTGTAGGCAGAGGCACATCCCCCCCCCCCCTCCTTATTTTCCTCCCCAAAAACTTGCCCGATCACAGAGTTTCGTAGCAAAGCAAGGGTACCTTGTTGGTAAAATATATACCAAAAGGCACCATCAATTTGTCTGCTGCCCATTACTTATTAATTCAGAAAGTAAGAATTTGATTGATTCATTTTAAGATCTAAATTGATTAACTATCTTATGGTAGGGATTAGGCAGTGGCACTTTCATGCAACAATTTTTGATTTTCAAATTAGAAAATGGGTAAGGAAACATGACAAATAAGATGTTCTAATGCACCTTTGCTGGCATGGACAGGAAAAATGCATAGTACATTTCCACCTTGTACCTAACTGTGATAAAAATATACCCTGGCAAATCTTTTTTTTTAATGAACTCCCATAATGTTGCCTTCACTTTATCCCTATACCAAGAGTGAAAATGGTTACATATCTTAATTTTACTGGTGTTACAAAATAATTAATCCTCACTTATCAACTGCTAATTCAGCAACTGTCTGAAGTTATGACCGCGCTGAAAATGGAGGCTTATAATCGGTCCTCAAAATTGTGGCTGTTGCATCCCTGCTGTTACATGATTGCAATTAGGACATTTGTGAACTACTGAACATTTATGAAGGTTGCAGCATCCTATGATCCATAGGTGATATTCAGCAGGTTCTGACCAGTTCTGGAGAACCAATAGCAGAAATTTTGAGTAGTTTGGAGAACCGGCAAATACCACCTCTGACTGGCCCCGCCCCCATCTACTTTCTGCCTCCCGAGTCCCAGGTGATCAGCTGGGTCTTCTTTGGTTGCCTTGCACAGGAGAACAGAGCTGGAAAGCAGGTTAGTGGGGTGGGGAGGAAATGGAGATTTTATAGTATCCTTCCCCCTGCCATGCCCACCAAACAATGGCCACCAAGCCACACCACGCCCACCAAGCCACACCATGCCCACCAAGCCACGCCCACAGACCCAGTAGTAAAAAAAAAATTGAATCCCATCACTGTTATGATCACATGATCATCATTTTTAGCCTTTATAACTGGCTTCCAACAAAATAAATGAGGAAGCCAGCAGGAAGTTGCAGGATGCGGTAACATGATATTTCACTTCATGACCTGCAATGATTCACTTAACAACTTCAGTGGAACCAATGTTGTAAGTCATTGCAGTCACATGACCTTTCACTTTATAAAAATGTTTCGGTTATCCAATTGTGATCAGAAAATGAAGACTCCCTGCAGTATCTTTCCTCTAATTTTGATACCAGCAATCAAATTATCATGCACAAATGACCAATGGCAGGCCTTGCAATAACAAGTTGTTCCATTAAAGTCAATGACTACTGAAAACGAATTTGGAATCATGGTTCATTTCGCATTTGTATCTTTCTATAAAGTAAGAAATTTAGAAAGTAAGAAATGTATTTCAACAATTCCATCATTCTTGCTGAGTTTCTTCAATCTCCATTGTCTTGTGTGGCTGTCAAGCATGGCAAAGGGACCCAGTATTGACTGTGCCTTAGATTACATGACTTGCTGCTTCTTCAATTAGTTTGCTGTATAAAATATCGGTCCAGTGTGTATTTTTGTGTGACCCATTACAAGTCCACTTTCACCATGTAAAACTGAAAAAGTCATAAGTGTATTAATTCACATAGGATATCTTGTGAAGTATGTTCCTAGTCTCTTTGTAACTATTTGCTTATATGTTGTTTAGCTCCTCCACTGCTGTTCCTCAAAAACTCGTATTTGACTTAGGCAGATCTGCGCTCTCTTCTTCTGTAAAGATGACAACAAAGTAACTAGTATATTTATTTCCTCTTACCTACACTTTGGAATTTTTAGTTCATTGGGTGGGGGAGGTGTTTCTTTTGGCTTTTCCATTATGGGCTTTCCCACATCTAAATATACTGCCTTCTCTATGTGTTTGGTCTGTTTTTTCTCCACGTTTTATAACTTAATACACCAGGACACTTTTCAGCTTCTGTATCATTTTTTTTAAATGCTACTTTAAAAATGCCTTGATTATATTAGCTCTCTGTTGCCATATTAGCATCCTCTTTTATTTGCTTAGTTATACAACTGAGTAGTAACATTGAGTCATTATTTTTATATACATTGTTTACATATTTACATTTTACAGCTACCTGTAAATGATTGTCAAATGTCTCTTTTCTTGGAACTGTATTGGTTAATATACTTGTATAGAAAAAGAAAATAATGCTAAGCATTGTTACACTTTCATTGGCATTACAGTTATGAGCCATTGTATTTGCATATGGCTAAATTTGTTTTCTTATACATTAATTTGTTTTGGCATATAACACGTTGCCTTTACTATCTCAAGTACTGTACATTAGAAGTGGCCTAAGAAAATAAATGTTAGTCTTTCTTTCCACTTTAACTGTATAGACTGTAAAAAAATTTTGGACAGTCCAATTGTATAAATGAACCTTCGCTCCTATAATGTTAGAAGTGGATATGTTCTGTTGCATATATTCTGACTATAAGTAAGTAAATAAATTCGTTGTTTTGTTCTCTGAGTACAATGGTGGTAAATTATGCTGTTCAAGGAAAGGGCATGTATAAAAAAGCTCTCTCACAAAATTGAACTTGTGCATTCCAAAAAATCCCAGAAACAGCTTTCACAAAGCAGTAGTAATATGGATTGCATTTGATAGCTAGGTAGTGGATTTTATTTCAAAGAGTAGAATCATTTAATTCCTAATTCAGCAAGTTGTTGTCTCAATGGAACAAAATGTAGAGGAAGAAAGTAAATCTGTTTTTATTAATTGAACTGTGGGTGAGCTGTAATAGATCAGCAAGTACTATGACTCTAGATTGATTTACATTAGCAACACAGATTTACTTTATAAGCCCTACTATTCTGCTTAGATGCAGACACTTTTGGATTCCTGGATGTTATATGTGAAAAGACTTATATACCATTGGTTCCTGAACATTGGATTTGGAAGGTCAAAGAATTCCTGCCCTGCATTAGCCCAGTGTTCCAAGATTTGGGTTCCATAGAGCTTTTGTGAAAAAGCATCCTATTATTTTTTTAAAAAATATGTAGACTGCAACAGGATATGCAATTGATTCAATAATGTTTTATATGAGAATGATATTTTGCTGGAATGCAGAAAAATCTAGAAATATACAAATTATTTCAAGGTTTACTCTAATGTGGTTCTAATGTAGATATATTGAGGTGAAAATAAGGGTAATAAATTGGCAATGCTTTCGTTTAAAAGCCAGCCTAGATAAAATGTGAGAGTTAAACAGTTTTGAAGCATAGCTAATAAATCCCAAATTGGGAAAGGACAAAGATCAATAATTTCTTGTCAAGATTCCCCATTTCCTCTTTTTCTTTTAATGCAAATATATGAATAGCCTTTTATTTGGAATTAATAGAAATTTCAACGAATGAATTTAGATTGGAGAAAAGTCAGGCACCAACAAACAACATGCTGTACTTTGGAACTACATCAGGGAAGCAATGAAATGCTCGTCTTACATAGGCTTCCCAAATCATTTTAGCAGTGCCTCCCTTCCATTTATTGTACATCTATAAGACACACAAAGACTGATGGATCTTGGAGCATAAAATACAATTTTTATCCACAGGATAATTTTTTAAATTTTTTTTAAAAATACATTTAGTTAAGTTTGAAATGAAAATAATTTATAAACAGCTAAATTAGATTGCAGTCCCCTATATTCATCACTGATCTTTTTGAGCTTTATTTATGAATGGATGTGCATAGAACTGTATATTGTTGATTTAGATTATAGAATGTGAGAAAGAAATTGCAAATCAAACTGTTCTAATCCCATCATATTCTTTCATGACATACCCAAAAAAGCTAGATATCAATGATGATGCTTCGTTTGTATTCTTTCTTTTTCAAAACAGATAGTTGGCACATACATTTAATATATTATTACTATTATTTAGAGGTGCTTGCAATAGTCAGATCAATGTTTAAATATGTAACTTTGTTTTCATATTCACTAAAAAATAACTAGTTTCAGCTCAACCTTTATGATCAGAAACATTTCTGCTATTTATTTTTATTTAAGAATTTCTCTTTTTTTGTGTTTCCTAATACCTTAAATGTATTTAAATCATTTAAAATTGTTTTGGTGAAAATAATTACTCTTTCCCAATATTATTAAGTCACAACTATTGTAGTTGGCTTTATTTGTTCACTCATATATGTTCATGCACATACAGACACAGAGTGAAGAATATAATAATCTTTCTAATATTTTTAGTGGTAATAGCACTCCTAAACAACCCGTTGTTCATTTCAAACGGAACAAACATCACAAGGGATCGATCTATTGTGTAGCATGGAGCCCCTGTGGACAGTTGCTGGCTACCGGTTCCAATGACAAATATGTTAAAGTGTTGCCTTTCAATGCAGATACCTGTAATGCCACTGGTAAGTGCAAGTAATTACAAATTTTAATAAATTTGAACACTGGCGATAGAAAAAAAAACAAAATAGTTCTTGCAAATAACATAACTGAGTAAAAACTAGCTGTTCCTTTCAATCTGAAACATTTTCAGAGTAAGTCATTGATAAATCCTAATTCTGAATAGCATCTTTCTGTCTGAATTTCTCCTTTCTTAAATTAGAACAGAATCAATTTCTGTCTCTATTCCCTACCACATATATATTAGATATAAAATTAGATTACAAATAAATGTTGATGAATGGAAAAATATTAAGAATATTTATTGTATTATAGATGACCTGAAATATCTTTTGGTGTTTTGTGTATAAAATGTTTCAATCAGGTTTTGTCCATATTCACACAATATTGACAAACAATGGATAGTACTCATTACTTTTTCCTCAAAAATGAGTATTCATTGTTAGATGATACTCCTTTTCTTTCAATTAGTGCAGAATAGAAAAAGTAAAATGCAGCAGCTCCCTTTTCAGAATAAGATATTTTTGGTTATCATTATTAATCATGGCAGTTTATAAGTGTTTACTGTAATTATTATAAGATAATAATTCTTGCAGATGAATGCCTTTTAGGGCCATTTGCGGTTTATTAACTTCTTTAATGGATTAATGGGGACAAAGTTTTCTCCATTAGTCCACTAAACTGAAGTTTACTATGATTTAGTTTTTATATGGCAGCCTCAAGTTATTGACAGACTCCTTTGCTATTTTCTACAATTGGACTCTCTTAAAAAAACAATATAATTGGAGTTTGGTAAACTCCATTTTAATTACCTAGGATTTTATGTAAATTTTGCTCCAGTGCAACATAAAATCCACAGTTGGGAAAGAAAATTATTTCTCCTACTAATTAAATGTTTATACAGATTCCTGCTTTGCTGCCAGGTAAGCCTGATAGAGTCCTTTTCAAAACCACAGCTGAAGTTTGCTAAAACATAGTAACTATATATTTTGAAAAATTTGGTAGGCCTATTTGTTTCTTAGCTTTTCAAAACTAAGCTTTTGTTTATTTTTACATTGCATCATAAAATTCCTTAAATGGTTAGTAAATTTATTCTGTACTGAAAATGTATTTGTTTATATTTTCCTGTTTTGGTGCTTTTAGGGCCAGATCTGGAATTTAGCATGCATGATGGAACTATTAGAGATCTAGCTTTTATGGAAGGTCCTGAAAGTGGTGGTGCCATTTTAATAAGTGCTGGAGCTGGTGATTGTAATATTTATACCACAGACTGCCAGCGAGGGCAAGGTCTCCATGCTTTGAGTGGCCATACTGGTATGTTGTCAGTTCATCAGAATCATTAGCTTTAAGAGTTGACAGAATTGGATAAAATATTAACAGGAACAGAAGATAAGTTTATTAAAATATTATATTGCTATTTACTAGGTGTTAAAATAGAAGAAGAACAAGTTAAAGAAACAATGATAGCATGGGCAACAATTTTTTGGATATGCTATAGAATTAGATAAATGGCAGAAGCCATGGGATAGGAATTATAAATTAACAATATTGACAGCATACAAAAAAACTTGTATAAGATGTTTTATAGATGGCACTTTGTACCAGTAAAATTAGCTAAGATGTTTAAAGATAAATCAGCTAAATGCTGGAAGTGTCACCAGATACCTGGATATATTACCATATGTGGTGGTCTTGTATAGAAGCTAAAAGAAATTGGACAAAAATACACACATGGTTGGAAAAAATGATAAAACAATACATAGATTTGAAACTGAAATATTTTTATTAGGAATGGTACCTGAAGATTACAATAAAGAAAAAACATATTTAATTATAGATTTACAGCAGCCAGAATTGCATTTCCTGAGAATTGGAAAAGCGGTAAGATATCGAGAGAGGGAAAAGTAATTGAGAAAATATTTGAATCTGCAGAGGTTAATATTGGTTAATATAAAATAAAAATAAAACAAATTAAAATGGACTAAATGAATATATAGAGCAATAAGTTAAGATTGTTTAAAAAATAATATATTAAATAATAGCGATAAGAAAATTATTATTGTTATATTGATTATATATATATATATAGTGATTATTGTTATATTGGCAAGAAAGCTATTAATTCTCATTGTAAGCACAAGATATATGTACCCAGTCGACACAAAGCTCAAATGAAATGGAATTATTGTAAAATATAAAATAAAAAAAAGAATCATTAGCTTTACAATGTTTATGAAAAGTTTAATAAAGTTTAAAATGCATACTGCATGTTAAAAACATAAAAAGTTACAAGTATCTCTTATAATCTCTCTTGGCTTAAAAGTAACTATTTCTTAATTAGACCGCTTAGAGGGCTGTAAAGCACTATGAAGTAGTATACAAGTCTAAGTGCTATTGCTATAGGTGTTAATAGCTTTTTAAAAATGCAGTGAATACAAAATATCTCTTATATGCAGGTCACATTTTAGCACTTTATACATGGAGTGGATGGATGATAGCATCTGGATCCCAAGACAAGACTGTGAGATTCTGGGATCTCCGAGTACCAAGTTGTGTTCGAGTTGTTGGAACAACATTTCATGGAACTGGTATGCTTACTGATATTGACCTAAAAACACTTATTGTTGGTAGCTGTTCAAAATATTTGTGCAGAAGATGGAGATTGTTATGGTAAAGGAATAGCTTCTTCATAAATTTGAGTAAATACTGGGAATCTTTAATTAGACACCTAACGTTATTAGAGGGACAGTTCAAATAATTCTATGGAATGTTTATTTTGTAAATTGTGTATTTAATGGTCAGTATTCCAGTCTCCTAAGACACCTTTTTTAACATCTAAAAGAACTTGTTTAAATTTTTTACTGATGTTAGGAATGTAAGTCACCTAACAGCTATTTGGGTTGGAAATATATAAACCAGGATAGACATTTTAATACTGTCTNCAAGGCTCTATAAAGCATAAGGCGTGCTGTGAAGATTATGGACTTAGAATGTAAGGTTGTATATATTGTCCTACCCAAAGGGAAGAATGTTAGGAATGTAAGTCATCTTACAGCTATTTGGGTTGTAAGTATATTAACCAGGATAGACATTTTAATACCGTCTCTTTAAGGGAATGCTAAAATTGTAATTTGGTGTAGTTACTCAAATGGCCATAAGATGGAGCCAGAAACCTGGGTTGTTTCGTCTCAGGAGATCTTAGAAGAGAGTGTGAGTGAATTTCTGTTTCCTTCTATTGGAAAGAGTTGACTATTACCGATCATTGATGTAAGTCTGTTACTGAACTGTTTTGATACTGGACTTTGATATTGGAATTATCCCTGGATTGAACACTGACTGCTTTAACTGTGCATTGACTTGGACTGCTTGTTTGGACCGTGCTTAAACGTTTATTGGCAGTAAAAACCTACATTTATTGTACAGTGTGTCTGTGTGCTATTTGTGTATTATTCAAACACTACTCTCAGTACATCTCCCTGTATGCGCTCATTCTCCTAACGGGGAACCTCAACAACTGATACATGCTTTTATTGACAAGCTTGTTTAGCATTCTCAAATCAGTCAAATGTTCCTGGTTTTATCAAACTTGCAAAGATAGAATCAGATCTTTCATTATTGTACAGTTGATCCTATATTAGCACCAATATGATTGTTAAATACATTGGATGTTGTTTTGACGAGTGTTTTAGAAAATCTACATTAGAATCTTGATCTGAAATCAAGTACATAATTGAGTACATAATGGGTTTTCTTTCAGGCAGTGCTGTTGCATCTGTGGCTGTAGATCCTAGTGGTCGCCTTCTAGCTACTGGACAGGAAGATTCCAGCTGTATGCTTTATGATATTCGTGGTGGGCGGATGGTTCAAAGTTATCATCCTCATTCCAGTGATGTCCGTTCTGTTCGCTTCTCTCCTGGGGCTCATTACCTTCTCACAGGATCATATGACATGAAAATAAAAGTCACAGACCTGCAAGGTAATTTCACTTCTGAACGATTTCTAAATAGGACTAATACTCCTCATCTCTATCTTAAGGTCAACTTCATAAGTTTATTAATTAGATTTTTATCCCACTTTTAGTATTTTTTTATAAATAAGTCAATGCAATGAACATGCCTAATACTCCTTTAACTTCCTATTTTCCACTTAGCAATCCTGGTGGGTTTTGCTGAGAAACAGTGAATCTCCCAGACAACTTTCATACCTTAAGCGGGACTAGCATTAAGTTTCTTGGTTTCTAGGCCAACATCTTAACCACTATACCAAATATTTATCTAATTCTGATCCTTATATAAATATGATGTGCCATTATAAACTATAGCTGTCTCTTTTAATTTCTGGAACTCAATAGTAGAATTGCTACTGATTTCCAAAAAGATTTGGTTACAGTTCATTGATTTTAGTATAAATTCCTTTAAGTAGGTGGTAAGTGTGGACAGTTTTTACAACAATTAAAATCTTAATTTGTATTTTCTGTTTTGTTCAGTACAACACGGTGTAAAAAAAATATTTTATGTTTAAAACATTGTTAAACATTATACATTTTATTGAATTAACTATATATTATATAGTTTTAAATGTGATTTAATTGCAATCCATTATATTTTTGATGATTTAGTGGTAACTTCTGGGATTGAAAAAAAACCCATAAGTATATGTTTAGATAGTATAGTTTATCACTTATTTTTTAAGACCAGATATAGAATTACCTGTCCTGTAATAAATGAAATGAGTAGAAAGCAGGGATGGGATGCTACTGGTTCTTCCCAGTTCCAGAGAGCCGGTAGCTCTGAAGAGCAGCAGACACAGAACCGGTTCTGTGTTTGCTGCTCTTTGGCCCACACACCTGCCTGAGCTCTTGCTTGTCCTTTATTTCCTGCTTTTTCAACCTCAGCTGCTTTGCGCAGTACAGCTGAGGTTGAAAAAGCAGGGAAAAAGAGGCTTTTTGAACACTGCGCACCTGTGTGCAGCACTTTTCAGCTGTCCGGGCGGCACAGCCTAAGGTTATTTTACAGACACAAAAAGCGCACATGTGCACGCAAAACATAATCACCGAGCCGGTAGTAACACCAGTTGAATCCCACCCCTGGTAGAAAGCATAATCCATCTGATTTGTTTCAGAGTACAGCTTTAATTATCTTGAAGTAAATAGTATTAATAAAGTTTATGTGCAAAGATAAAGTAAATGGCAGTGCTATGCAGACATCCTTTAAGCAATATTTATTCTAATTATTTTTCATAGGTGATCTTACAAAGCAACTACCAACTATGGTAATAGGGGAACATAAGGACAAAGTGATTCAGTGCAGATGGCACACACAGGATCTTTCCTTCTTATCATCTTCTGCTGACAGAACTGTCAAACTCTGGAGTTATAATGGCTAAAGGCAATCTGTTTGAATAAAGCATAGATCCACAATACAACTGGAGTGTCTATAAGAAAAGCAGCACTTGAGCAACAAGATGCATCCCACAGAAACTTGGTTATGAGATATTGGTGTGTTGGTGTGGATTATTATTTTTCAGTGCTTTCCATGTGATCTCATGCTGCTACGACCTACTGTAGTCTTGTTGCTGAGGTTTGTTACAAGAGCTCTTGCAAAGTCAATGTGCACTCCAAAAGTTAAATTTGTGTTTACATTTTGTGTTATTTGCATTCCCTGGTCTTTGTCTCAGTGACAATATTTTTTAAAAATTCAGAATGAATTACAGTTCAAGGAAATTCACATGCACTATTATAGCATCCACATAAATAAGTTGTTATGCCATGCTGTACAATGTTGTTTATATCTATTTTAATTAGTGGTCCAAAACCTTACCCATGAAAGTTTCACTTGATATAATTATGAATTCTAAAGATGGTTAAAGAGGAGCTGACTCTTGATCATAGTAACTATCTAGAGATTTGAGATACATGAAATAATTCTCAGTCTGAGGCTGTACTTAGATTATGTTCAAAATTCAAGCTTTTAGTCGAAAAAACATTGGTGTGAAGACACATTATCATTACTGAATGCGAATGCAACAAAATACCTCTGTAATGTAGGAAAGCAGGCACACTATTAGGTGTGGTTGGTACAGTTATTTTGATATCAGTGGCTATAATCCTACAGAGGAACGTAAGTGAAAGTATTGTGGTATGCAGTTAAGAATTTTTCTGAAGGTGCTATAATTACTAATTGTGTTGTTGATAAAAAGATAATATATTAAATTGCCCATTCCTCAGCATTGCAAAACAGTATAGTAAAATGTTTCAAAATATCCTCTGGTTACACAGTTTTCTCCTGGGTATATATAGAATACCACACCAATTTTAAAGGCAATAGCATGGCTTGAAATGCTATGTCTGCATGATAATCTAAAACTAAATTATTTCCCAGTTCAGAAGTTTGTTTGGAACTTTTAATTTCTTGCACTGACTATACAATATAGTTGCAATTTTATTTCTATATTTAGAGTATTATGTTCATGTATTGTTTTATATTTTCATATTGTACATTTATATTGCTTTTAAATTAAAATTTTAAATATTTGGATTATTTATTTGAAGTAAAATTTAAGGCTTGGTTTTAATTAATATATGCTGTGCACTGTAGCAAGATCTTTTTGAACTGTCATTAAAAAAAGTTGAGGTTACTATAGAAGTGTATATGTACTTAATTCAATAAAGAAAGTGAAGCTACATATTTTTTCTTCCTTCACATGGTAATAACTACCATGTATTCTTGCATATAGAGGTGCATGAATAAGCCGACAATCAAATTTTTATCAAAATAACATGAGAAATGCATTACTTACAGATGGGGGTGTCACATTTTTCGAGCTACTTTGAATAAAAATTCAAAGGCTGCTTATCCTTGGATAAAAAAAAGACTTATCTGTGCATATATACTGGAAATATCCATACTTTAAAAAACTTTATCATATATACTCACAGATAAACCCATCCCCAAAAACCCAAACTTAATTTTTAAGGTGCATTTTGGCACCTATAATTCTTGAGTTATCCTAGAGTATATATGGAAACCAAAATAGAATAGAGCTTTAAAATAACAGCAACAATGTAAAATCCATCTATATAATAAAGATGGTCATCTACGTATTCATTTAAAAGCCCTCTGAATTTCTTAACATCTATGTAAAAAACAGCCAGATTAATATAGTGATTAAGTCACCAGGCTTGAAATGGGAAACCACGAGTTCTAGTCCTGCCTTTGGCACAAAGCCAGCTGCGGGATCTTGGCTGGTCACTCTCTCATCACCCCAGCAAGCAGGCAATGGCAAAAATCTAAAAATCTTGCCAAGAAAACTGAAGAGAGACTTGTCCAGGCAGTTGCCTAGGCTAACTCAAAAGCACAAACAAATAAATTGGAAAAAAAATGAAGGAATCTTGCATCATCCTGTGGACTAATATTCCATAAAGCTAGAAACAAAACACAAAAGGCTGTCTTTTGTATAGGGATATTTATTCAAGTATCAGTCGTTTTATAGCTGATCCGCAGTTTTATAGTTGAACCTGATCCCCAGTATGCATGACCAATGCTTCCAAACACGATACTCTGCTCTGATTATTTAATATTAACCTTGCACCTCCATTCAACTTCCCTATCATGGGCAGATTTTCAGACTTCTTCCTCCATGTATCTGAAAAGTGCCTTCAGTATCTGATATGTATCTACCTCAGATTAACTGAGTGAAAATAAGAGTTACTATTGATCTCACAATATTACATTTTTATGCAGTCTTAAAATTGATAAATTTAATTCTTGAGCTTTCTTGTCAAAATTTATGAGTAATGAAAAAGCTACATTTGTATTTCACCTGATAACAAAGGGATTTTTGGCATCATGCAAGAAACAAATATCACAAGATGGTGGCAGTGATAGTCGCAGCGTGAGGAGCTCCGATGGGCACGGGCAGCGCCAGGCAACAAGCCCTCTAATCCCTGTAGGTCCAACTGGCAAGGTGGAAAGCCTAACGCTCAAGACTTGCCAGCAAGCCAGAAAAGAGCTCTTCCTCAGTAAACGCTCAATTCAAAAGTACTCGGTGATTTCCTATTCTTCCCATCCTTAACCAGCACACCAGAAAAGAGCTCATTCCTCAGAAAGCGCTAAATTCAAAAGCGCTATATTCAAAAGCGCTCAACAATCTACGATTCAACCCATCCTTACTAGAAGGTAAGGTGGTGGGGTTTGCCAGTACCGGGGGGTTTATGATCATCCTTGCAGGGCAGTGAGATGGTGAGATTCATCCCATCCTTGCAGGGCGGTGAGCACCGGGAACTGTGAGTCGGTCTTCAGACGTTTGCAGCCAGGATGTGAAGCCGACTGCTTTCCCCTCCTGCCACCCCTCCTTCCCTCTTCCCTCTTCACCAAATTGCTAATCCAGACTCCCTCTTTAAAAGGACTGTAACTTTGGACTCCCAATAAGTAGGGAAGTATTGTTATAACTGAACTCTTGTGAAGATTGGAAGCAATTTTATTTCCTGTGATAGAAACAGAAGTATATTGAAGCCAGGAGCGAATGCTCAATACAAATCTAAGTCTACATAGTAAAAATATAGTGTTCGAATTGCCAGTGCAAGACTATCTTTGTGCCCCTTTCTCTTAAAAGCAACAGACTTTGAAAGTGTATTTAAATTGACTAGGAGGGGGCCAGAAATCCCATTCATCAAGGGAAAACAAAA
>BHFT01060683.1:0-49896 GCA_004320025.1 Laticauda laticaudata
TTATTTCCAGGTTGAATCTCTCCTTGTTCAGTTTCCATCCATTATTCCTTGTCTGGCCTTCTGGTGCTTTGGAAAATAGCTTGACCCAGTGGTAGGATTCAAATATTTTTACCATTGGTTCGGTGGGTGTGGCTTGGTGTGCATGTTTTGCTTGTGTGCACACACTTTGCATACGCGTATGTGACAAATGCACACTTTGCGCAGGCATCGAGGCACTCTAATTTACCTCCTGCAAGCCTTGCATGATCCTGGTCGCTTCAGCAGCTGCCACGCAACATTCTTCTCTGATGCGCAAAGCAGCTGCGCTTCAAATTCAGAGGATTAAAGGTGAGTAAGGGAGCCCAGGTGGGCAGGCGGGCCCAACAGCAGAGCAGTGGAGAGAACAGGTTTGGTCTCCGCTGCTCATTGCTGCTACCGGTTCGGTAGAACTGGGCTGAACCAGTAGAATACCACCACTGAGTTGACCCCTTCCTCCTCTCTGTGGCAGCCCCTCTAATATTGGAAGCCTGCTCTCCTGTCTCCCCTGGTTTTTCTCTTCACTAGACTAGCCAGGCCCAGTTCCAGCAACCATTTAGCTTCCAGTTCCCTAATCATCCTGGTTACTCTTCTCTGCACTTTTCTAGAGTCTCAACATCTTTTTATACGCTATCTTTGCAGCATCCTCATGATCACATGATCAAAATTCAGGGGCTAGGCAACTGATTCATATTTATGATTGTAGCAGTGTCCCAATGTAATGTGATCCCCTTTTGCAACTTTCAGTCATTGGGAAAGCCAGGTTCACTTAACAACCAGGATATTAACTTATCAACTGCAATGATTCACTTAACATGGGACAAAACTCACTTGACAAATGTCTCACTTAATAACTAGAAATGTTGGGCTCAATTGTTGTTGTAAGTCAGGGACTACCTTTGTATTGCCAACACTATTTATACTTCCCATGCTAACATGCTGGTTTTAGTTTATTATAAATAAACTAAATTATTTAGTTTATTATATTATAATATATGAGCTATATTTTGCAAAATAATTTGCAAAATTGGAAGTTTTTATTCCAAACACTGAGTTTCCCTTCTGTCTAGAAGAGAGGGATAGAAAAACTCAAATTTACTGCTTGGAAAAAGAAATGTTTGTTTACAAGATATGTGTCTCTTCCAGCAATAACATTTAAGTCCAATTTCATTCTGAATCTTTCATTTGTAGCAATCTTGATTGTGTTCCAATTTTCTGTCACTCTTGATCTGTATGCAAATGCAGCTGAAAATATTATTTTAAAAGACACAAGCACAATTTAGGAAAAACATTTCATAATTATTATTTAATCTTTAGGTTCTCTTTTGTTTTGTCATATCTCAGTTTCATGAAGTGGAAGAGAATACAGGTTTTGGTTCATGCTGAATATAAATCTTTTTGTAGTGTTTAATTTAATTGTATGAGAATTTGCTTCTGTTTGCAGTTCTCAACACTGTAACTGAAGCAAATTTTTATATTGCTCATCTGGCAAATAACCTGTCCTGATTTAATAAGTGAACAACATTTTTTTATTGTATGTAATTATATCAATGTAACTAAAGTGCTGTAGTGCTATAAATCTCTTTAAATGCATTAATAGCACCACTTCACTGGCAAAGTGCCCCATAGATTTTTACCTTGATCCTTTATACAGAAAGCACTTATCTAGGACCAACAATTTGCCAAAAGTGTACAGAGTCTTAGGCTGCTGACCACATGGTATAAGTTGACAGATATCCCCTGATGAAATTGGGTATTAAATATTCCAAAGTAATCTGAATCAAGCCCTATAGCATATACAAGTAGTCCTTGACTTACAACCAAAATTGAGCCCAACATTTCTGTTGGTAAGAGAGACAGATACGTATACAGATTAATAGAGTTGGAAGGGAGCTTGCAGGTCATCTAGTCCAACCCATTACCCCAGCAGGAGACCCTACACCATTTCTGACAGATGGCAGTCCAGTCTCTTCTTGAGAGCCTCCAGGGATGAAGCTCCCACAACTTCTGAAGGCAACTTTTGTACCATGGGTTGATTGCTCTCACTGTCAGTAAAGTGAATTTTGTTCACTTAATGGTCAGTCACTTTTTGAACTGCCGTTGTAACTGTACTAGATGCATACATCCCTTCACATTTAGAATAAAATAGAATAATCTGGAAGGGACCTTGGAGGTCTTCTAGTCCATACATTCACAAACCATACATATGTCTGATGTTTGTTTCAAATGATAAACCCCTGTGGATGCTGAGTGGATTATCTGTTGCATGCAAATTGACAACTGCATTTCATCTATTTCACTTTTTTTTCTCCTTATATGCCTTTTGCTCTCTTTGTTTCAGCTCCATGCTGGTTACTCGTGTAGAAACTGTAATCTTGGTAGTTAAAATTGGAATCATCCTATTGCAAAAATAGTTTGAGTTTGCATGTGCATGTGTTCTTACAGTATAGTGCCTTTAAGATATAATACAATGGTTGGTTTGCCACAGCAAAAAAAAAAATATTTTATTAGATGTTGTTTCAGTTTAGAAAAAGTCCTTTTACAGGTTCACATACTTGAAAAAAAAAATAGAAACATATAAACAGTTCTTAAATAATTATATTTCAGCAGGTTTTTGAATTACCTCATTGGTAAATTGTAACAAAAGACAAAACCACTTCCCAGAATGTCCCACAGGTGCTTTTTCCAAAAAGCAACTAGACTTTCTTGATTATTTTTCCCATTGAAAACATTTCATTTCTCATCAAATAAACTTCTTCAGTTCAGAAGTTTCTTGGATGAAAAGCAAAATATTTCCAATTTTTTTTTTAAAAAAAGATAGCCCAGTTGCCTTTTGAAAACTCTGGAAGCAAAAACTGTCATGCCCCTGTTGGAGACTGACTCTGAGGAAGAGGAGGAACAGCCGATAGAGAGTGGAGGTGTGGCTCTGGAGGTTTGGGAGGAGGCTGGGGAAGGGCAGAGGCCAACTGGACAGTCAAAGAAAGAACCAGGCCCATCGCCTCTTCATCCTAGGATACGCAGGGAGGAACGGAGAAGGCAACAGCTTGGCTTATGAGAGAGGAAGCAGCCATGATCCCACTGACTGGTTACAGCTGGGGAGAATAGTATATAAGAGAGATGGTTAAAACACAGCATTGACAGAAGCAAAGTGTGTTTTATTTTGGGCTGAAGTTATCTGGTGTCCTTCCAACAGATTATGCCTTGTTATCTCCTTGAAGTTGGTAATTACTCATCCTGGTCCGTTGTGAAAATTCCTTCATTGTAGTTTGTTTGGTTTTTTATTTCACCTCTATCTGCTCATTAAACTCGGACTGTATTGCTTTCTTTTGAAGATTATTTTTGAATATGTTTTATCTCCAAATGAGAATTATTGAACAGTGGGGCCAAGTTGGAGGCAGTAAAGGACATTTATTTACATTTTGGATTTTGTTACGTTTGTGTTACACTCTGGGTCATCACAAAAACAGAGCTCAGCAGGGCTGTACATGGTCTTCCTGAGCTCCGTTTTCACTGGCAGGGACACTATGGGCTGGTCCTTCATTGTTTCCAAGGCAACCCCATGGGGCAGATCTAAACACCCCACAGGCCAGATCCAGCCCATGGGCCTTGAGTTTGATACCCCTGATCTGGAAGATTGAGAGTCTCCTTAGACACTCCCCAGAATCTCTCAGGGTATATCCATCAGGATGAGAGTAGTAAGAATTCAATCTGGTAAGATTCTGTCTATTTGGCATGATCAAATAAAGAACCAAACTGTTGCTAGATTGTTCTATGTCATTACTGAGCTGGGTCTGACACTTTGCAAGAACGGCAAATCACTGAAAATCTTGCAGTTGCAATCATTAAAAATAAGGACACTGGTGCAATCAAAAAGATGTCAAAAAATCAAGATGGGGAGTGTGAGTGCACTATTGAAGGCTGACACCTATATGTTATGCATGTGATGCACATTAAAAGGGTTGTGAATCAATTATATCAGCTGTCTTAGTTTTGTTGGCTCCCCACTGGCGATCTCTTGTTATAAATTGCTGTAAAATTCAATGAATACATTCCATTGTATCTCAATATTGGAGCTGATTCTATATCTCTGTTCTGAAATGTCCTATATGATTTAAATGCTTTTTCAGCAGATCCTCCTAATAGGAAGCTTTCAGGAGTCAGGCATGCTGGCATAGATGTTGAAGCAGAATATTAATTTTTAAAAATGAAAGTCTTCTTTAAAGGAAAAAAAGTGAGAGAACTTCATTTCTACTTGTTACATTTCTAGCTCTTATTTTATCATTACTTTTTTTTTTCAGTCAGCTATAGCTCAATTACTTTAACTAGATGGAGAAAAGGTGGAATTCAGAATACTGACATAAATAAAATATGCGACCTGGATTTTCCACCCCCTCCCTTTAAAGAAAAAGAGAGAGAAGGAAATAGTGAGCTCACATTGTTCTAATTGTCTCTTCACATTCTTGGTTGTTCAGCACCTCAGAAAAATTGGGGCACCTATATTTAGGGGTTTAATGATAGATTGAGAAACTTAACTGTGTGAACCGATTAAACATATTATTTATATATTCATATACATATACATATACATATACATACATACATACATACATACATACATATATATATATATATGAGTTATTTGAAGATTGATCTTCTGGATATATTATCTAGGCAGTGAGTGAAAGGTGTTTTTTTTTACCTAAATGAATGTTATATCTAATTCAGTTATTTCATCTGAAATACAGCATATATGATTATGGTTGCCTAAATCGTACCAAGCCATGCTTTGAGTAAATCACAGGCACTCAATAAATCAAAATAAAGCAAACTGAATTTGCATGGTATGCAAACTCATTTTGAGTGTAGAGCCAATTTTTTGTGAGCAGGAATTTATTTTATTCTCATTATAAGTGGTTTGTTTGTTTGTTTTGTTATCATGGGATGAGGAAACAGCAAGAGAAGCCTTGAAGAACCATTTTGCCACTCGTGTAAGTTGAGCCATTCACGTGCGCTCAAGCTCACCAGTTCAAAGGTGGTATTCAGCCGGTTCAGACTGGTTCTGGAGTACCGGTAGTGGAAATTTTGAGTTGTTTGGAGAACTGGCAAATCCCACCTCTGACTCACCCTGTCCCCATCTATTCTCCACCTCCCATTGAGTCCCAGCTGATTGGCTGAGTGTTTCTTTGTTGCTGTGCACAGGAAGATGGAGCTGGAAAGCAGGTTAGTGGGGTGGGGAACAGTATCCTTCCCCCTGGAGTGGGGTGGAAATGGAAATTTTGCAGTATATCCTTCCCCTGCCACACCACCAAGCCATGCCACGCCCACCAAGCCATGCCCACAGAACCAGTAGTATTTTTTCCTGAATCCCACCACTGTACCAGTTGCACAGCCCAACTCTGAATAGTCACGCCGGGGAGCGTGACACAGCCTAGGGTTTGGGGACCCCTATTCTATATCATCCCAGACAAATGGTTGTCCAATCTTTTCTTGAAAACCTCCGGTGATGGAGCGCTCACAACTCCAGGAGATAAGCTGTTCCTTCACACTGTGATTGAGCCACCAAGATGCCCAAATTGTTGAATTTTTGCATAATACAACAAAGCTCAACCATCTTATGATTTTGTGTAATGAGTGAACTCAACCATTTTGGATTTCTCTAGCTCTTAACAACAGCCAGTTCTTGATCATCATGCAAACCTCCTCATTCCCCAGCAGTTTCTGTTTTACTGAGTTAATTGTATGTACCAAATATACATCACTCTCTGGTTTGCAATTGTCTTTAAATGCTTTCTCTGTTTGGATACACAAGAACTTGCACTAGTAATAATAATAACCATTATTTTTTAAAGTTTCTGAGCTGTATAACTGCCTTGTACTTAAATCTCCCGAGGAGCATTTTAAATATTACTCTAATGGAATTGGCGACTTTTTAGCTATTACCACCATTTTCATTTCTTCTCAGTGACACATACTTCTAATGATTATTCCTTGGTTAGAGTCAGTTTTATTTTAAAAAATAATATTTTCCACTTTGCATTTTAGCCAGCCTTTTAGAAACTTCTGTTTTCCAGAGCCAAGTGTTATGCTGTCCAGTATATTAAGCCTGAGGAATGAGGTTAAACTAAGAGATTATATAAGCTAAACCAGAGGTGGTATTCAACAGGTTCTGACCACTTCTGGAGAATTGGTAGCAGAAATTTTGAGTAGTTTGGAGAACCGGCCAATACCACCTCTGACTGGCCCCATCACCATCTATTCTCTGCCTCCTGAGTCCCAGCTGATCAGCTGGGTCTTCTTTGGTTGTCCTGCACAGGAGAATGGAGCTGGAAAGCAGGTTAGTGGGGTGGGGAGGGAATGGAGCTTTTCCAGTATCCTTCCCCTCCCATGCCCACCAAGTGACTCCCACAAGCCACACCCACCCAGCCACACCACATCCACTAAGCCATACCCACAGAAGTGGTAGTAAAAAATGTTGAATCCCACCAGTGAGCTAAACCATATGATGAATGATTGAGGGACTCCTACAGAATAATTAGGGGTGATCTGTGAGTCTTCCAGCACTTGAGGGGACTCTCCAAAGCACCTGAGAGTAGGACATGAAATAATTGGTGGAAGACAGGGGTGGGATTCATAAATCCCAGCAACCGATTCACTATCCAGTTGCTGGGTTGGTGTGGCCAACTGGAAATTCCTGTTTCTTACTTCTGGTGGGTCTCCAGAGCCTGGGAGAGGCCATTTCCACCCTCCCAAGGGTCCAGAGGCCTCCCCTGGGCCTCTGGAAGGGTGAAAACATCCTCACACAGCCTCTGGAGGCCCACTGGAAGCTGGAAACAGGCCCGTTTCTGGACTTCTAGAAGGTCCTTTTCCCCACTCCCAGAGCCTCCATGTGGACCTTGCACTTACCTCCATCGAAAATTGGCTGTGTGAAGACTGTGGAGGGGCGGGGCCAGCCAGTCATTTGAAATACTGGTTTAGCTTACCAGCTGTTACATCCAGTTCACCCGAACTAGTCCAAATCAGTACAATCCCATCCCTGCTTTTTACATCTTACATGATTATAATAGGCTGACCTATTTTAGACAGGAGAAGAAGCAATGGATGGAAACTCATCAAGGAGAGAACTGACCTAGAACTAAGGAGAAACTTCCTAACAGTGAGAACAATTAATCAATGGAACAACTTGCCTCCAAAAGTTGTAGATGCTCCATCACTGGAAGTTTTGAAGAAGAGATTGAACAGGCATTTGTCCACTGTGCTATAGAATATCTTGCTTGATCAGGGGATTCGACTAGAAGACTGCTTTAATCTATTATTCAACTTTATATTCAAGGCCTACCTTGGGTTACACAGAAGCATTTCCAAAGGTGGAATAATTGAACTTACAAATATCTGCTTTCCATCAAAATCAGTATATGGATTTGCGGGTCAGCATATGACCTTTGGAATTGGCTTTTTCCCTATTCAACTGGAACAGTTTCTCCATAACAAGGATGAAATAATAATTGAGCTAATCATACAGTACAGCATTGTAAGTTCTGAACCAAATGGGACTGTCTTTTGGTGCTCAGTGTGACCTTGTGTGTGTGTGTGATGATGGTGGTGAGGTGTTGCTGTGAAAGGAACATCAACATTCTGACCACACTTAGTTGGAAATCTTTCTCTTTCCGATAAGTGTGGCATTATCTCATTGTGTGACAGGTCATCCATGGTTCCCACTTGTGGCTGAGTTTAAAATTCCATTCCATGGCTCAGTAAGAGAAGCCAAGAGGTCAACTTTTCATGACATGGCTGAAGGATCATCTGAGCTACCGGACCTTCATTTCAGCACATACGTTTAATGAAGCTGTTTCACATTTCCTTCTTTGACACAAACATATTCTCTCAAAGGAGTTTTATTTATTTGCACCCTGGTCCTGTGATTGGTTTGAGCATCATAGCAAGAAAGTTTGAAGTCAATCACTTTTAAAACACTGCTGACCTTGTATGCAAACATAACAAATTTCGATTGACTTTGCTTGCAGCTCTTTTGGAAACCTCATTCCCATTTACGTCTCAAATTTAATAGGTTGCTTAGAGGGGAAGAAAGTAATATTCCTACTTTGAGGGAGGGAAAACAGCCTGGAACTTAATGTGAATTATAAGAAAATCAGAAAGGCAATGTACTATCACCCTGATCTGTAATTTATTAATAGTGTGTTGAAAAAAGTAAGAGCCCTGATTCACCAATGATACTAAACTATAAAACATTGGGTTAAAAAACACAATGATTCTATGTATCATGTGAAATCAAAACAGACCACATTATAGTTGACCAAAGTTAGTGAATTCAACCTTTCTTTTGTGGATATTCTGTTGTCACGATTTGTTAAAGCCAACTGCTTCTTCCCAATCATTTTGTGCATCAACTGAACTAATGATGACTGCCTGAGGAAGTTGAATTTCTCTAAAAAAAGATCTTTGTCCATAAATGGTCTTCTGTCAGCAGGTTTGGAATCATCTCTGGAAATAAATCTGTTCCTTATTATTGGATACCTTTCCAAATGAGAATTGATGGAATACCCACTACTCTGGGAAGCAATTATTCTCATTGTCAAGAAATTTATCCTTAGCTCTAGATTGGATCTCTCCTTGATAAATTTCCATCCATTACTTCTTGTCCTTTGGAGAACTAGGTTGATCCCTTTCTCTCTGTGACAGTCTCTGAAATATTGGAACAGTGCTATCCTGTCACCCCAGTCCTTCTTTTTTATACCCAATTCCTGCATTCATTCATCATATTGTTTCGCATCCCGACCCTTTATCATCATTGATATTCTTCTCTTCACTCTTTCTAGAATTTCAACATTTTTTTGGAAAATTTGAAGATTTCTATCATTTTGATCAAAAGTGTTCCTTGAGAACTGAATGCTGAATTCAGAAAACTTCAAAATACTTGAAAGAAAGAGAAAAGAGGGAAGAAAGGAGGGAAGGAGGGAGGAAGAAGAAAGGAAAGATATTAGAAAGATAGATAGATAGATAGATAGATAGATAGATAGATAGATAGATAGATAGATAGATACAGTAGATGATAGGTAGGTGAGTAGGTAGATGATAGATAGATAGATGATAGATAGAAAAAAGATAGATAGATAGATAGATAGATAGATAGATAGATAGATAGATAGATAGATAGATAGACGGATAGATAGGATGACAGAACTTTAGGCTGAGCAATAAAATATCCAGATCAATAAAACAGTGTCATAAAGATGCATTGATTGTGTCCCAAACTCATCAGAAGATTGATCAATCTAGCTGATTTGCATTAATTGTGAAATAGGAAGAATGACATGATCAGTGATAGGCAAGAAAGCAAACTGAAAAGATCCCACATTTAACCTGATGTGTAGCATATTGGAATTCCATTGTTTGGGGCCCTTGTCAAAACAGAGTATATCCTGCAATTATGAGGAAAAATTGAATAAGCAATACTCAAGCTGGCCCTAATCAGCCAATGCCACAATAGTTTTGCTGATGAAACATGAAATTCCAGTCCTGCAACTTGCCTACATTATTTTGATCTTGAGTTTACAGGAGTTTTGTCTGTATATCCATTTAATACATAGATATTATGAGGATTAAACATGCATATTCTATTCTTATCTGCAGCTTTGTTGCATTCTTGAGCAATGAGCCATGGTTGCACAGTGGTTAGAGTGCAGTACTGCAGGCTACTTCTGCTGACTGCCAGCTGACTGCAATTTGACAGTTCGAATCCTACCAGGCTCAAGGTTGACTCAGCTTTCCATCCTTTCGAAGTGGGTAAAATGAGGACCCAGATTGTTGGGGGAAAGAGGCTGTAAACTGCTCAGAGAGGGCTGTAAAAGTACTGTGAAGTGGTATATAAGTCTAAGTATTATTGCTATTGTTTTCTTGGACTGTTTTTTTTTTCTCTCTCTCTCTCCCCACCCCAGAAGAAGTAACAAATGTAGGGCTCCAGCTCCCTTGAAGAATCTGGGATCTTCCTGAAAGATAATTCTTTCATTGTAGGTCCCCTGTAGAACTATTTCTGTCTTTGTCAAGATGCTTTTCTACAAAAAATTCACCAAGAGTCTTCTCTCCTCTAAACCATCAATTCTCAACCTCAACAAGTTGAAGACAACATAGATTTCAACTCTCAGAAATCTGTAGCTCGGCATGCTGGCTAAGGAATTCTGGAAGCTGAAGTCCACACACCTTGAAGTTGCTGAGGTTGAGAAATGCTACTCTAAGGACTTGCTTAAAACGAACTTCTTTGACATCCTTTTTTTTTTTTAGCCTCACCTAATCTGCCCTTGCCTCCAATACTTCCCTGCTAGCTGTTTGTCAATTCATGACCTCTGACTAATGCCTCATTTTTTTTTATTGAATATAAGAAAGCCCTCCCAAAAACGGATAGTGGCAATGCTGTGTTCTCTTCAATGCCTAGAGTCTAATTGGTGCAATACACATACCAAATTCCCTCTTCTAGACAATTTCTGCAGAACTATTAATTTGCCTCTGGTCATCCTAGCAACTTTCTCCGTAGGGTTGCCAAGTAACCACTGGCTTTATTGAAGTGATCTACAGAACCACAACTCTCTCTGCTCTCCACTGCTGGGCTCTGAAAAAATCCCCCACTGTCGTTATGTTCAGCACATTTCAATACTTCAGACTGTGTGTCCTATTCTTGTTTGCTTGGCTTCATCTCAGCAAAATTTCTGGCAGACCAGGTTAGCGAATCCTGGAATCAAGACAATGTTTTAAGTTCCAGAACAATGGATTCTCTTGTAACTTGTGGTTATAGACACAATTGATGGTAGCAGGTGGTTAGTTTTACTTCCCATAAAGTTGTGTTACTCTGGGGAGTTTTTGAATACAAAGAAACAACAAAGCTTGTCATAGCCCTCAACCTAAACATAAAAGAAACTTCAGATTGTTTGAAAATTTCTTTGAAATTTCTTTCCAGTTTCTTTTTAAAACATTTCTTATTAAAAGTGCCAGAGGATGCAATTACTGGTACTGTTTGCTGTTATTTTCCTTTCTTTCCATCTTTCTGGATCCTCTCTGGTTACATATAATTGCAGTCTAAGAAAGGAGAAGGGTTTTTTTTTCTTTTTTCTTTTAAGTTTCAAAATAATTCTTAACAAAATATGGTATCTTGTGTTGAGAGAGAGAGAGAGAGAAAGAGAGATGATAGATGATAGAGACAGATAGATAGATAGATAGATAGATAGATAGATAGATAGATAGATAGATAGACAGACAGACAGATAGAGATGAGATGAGATGAGATGAGATGAGATATGATATATGATAAGATTCAGCAGCCATAAGGAATAAGTTGTAGGGCTATGTGGACAAAGATTACTTTTGTGCTCAGTGACCACTTCCTGTCTTAAAAAAAAGCCATAACTGATGATTTGCAAACTCCAAGTGTTATGGCACATGACACATTAAAGCCAAATTAAGCAAGTCATATTCTGATCTAACATCTTGGGTAAATCCCATCATTTTATCCAACCTAGTGGCTTGATTTTTTCAGATTGAGCCATCTTGGCAACTTGGGGAAAGAGGGACAACTGAGATTCTTATTTTTGCAATTATTTCTTTTTTTCATTTGTCCATTAAGTTTATATCCCTGCATTTCTTTAAAAGACTACATGTATTTCTCCGCCACACACTGAGAAGATTCCAGCAGTTTCTTCTTTTTTTCTGAACACACATGAAGAAAACTTCCTCCCCATTTCCTTGCTCATACATTTGGTGATCAGGCATTTACATTTATTTGAATTCCTGAGTTGAAGGCTATGGTACAATTTCTCTAATCAGATCCATTGTTGACAATTCAAAACTCTGTTGAAAATGGTTAGCAGCTTCCAGTCAACTATCAACAGAATAAGACACACAAATCTGACTATCCAAAGCCTCCAAATGACTTACAAAATTACTTCAATTTTTTCAAAGGTCAGTTATAAGCAACAACGCCTATGTGTCTTTGGGGTTCTGGATGGAATTGAGAGGTTTAAAAACAGGGTCTTAAGCAAAAGTTTAAGATTTAATTTTCTCTTCATCCCCTCCAAAAAGAGATCCTAATCTATGGCATTTTTGGAGTGCAGCTCTCAATATAGAATAGAATGTAGAATAACAGAGTTGGAAGGGATCTTGGAGGTCTTCTAGTCCAACCCCCTGCTTAGGCAGACAACCCTACACCACTTCAGACAAATGGTTCAGACAATCTCTTCTTAAAAACTTCCAGTGTTGGAGAATTTACAACTTTTGTGCCACTGATTAATTGTTTTAAATGTCAGGACATTTCTCCTTAGTTTTAGATTTTTTCTCCTTGATTATTTTCTACCCATTGCTGCTTCTCCTGCCTTCAGGTGCTTTGGAAAATAGCTTGACTCTCTTTTTTTTGTGGCAGCCCCTGAGATATTGGAAGACTGCTATCATGTCACCCATGGTCCTTCTTTGTATTAAATGTCATATATCCCATAAAGTCCAGTGAAGACATGCTGTCCTTCTATGATAAACCCTGATTTGTTGAATAAATGAAAATTGACTAAGCTGGAGATCCAGAGCTGGTGCATATAGACATCAAAGTATGAGAGGATATTTTAGTGTGGATCGTATTCACTGCCTTGCCTGACTTTAATCGGATTTCATGTTGCAATGCAAAGCAATAGCCCCTGGGATTGTCATTGTTTTCTCAATGGCCCTGACCGCACAACATTTTTGTAAAAAAAAAAAGAGTTTATTCCTAATGAATGAAATGTCCCATTTGTCTTCTCTTATTTAGCTGTGAACGGCTGTCTTTTTTCATTGTGTGCCCCTATTAAAAATGGCAGCACTTTTCAGTGGTTTTATTTCCCACTGGTTTTCTCACTTCAATCAGAGCAGAATGGCTAAAATGCTGGTCTGCATATCAGCAAGCCCCAATTTAGAGTCGTTCCTGCCACAAAATCACCAGACAGTATTAAGTAATTCAATGGCTTTCTGAGTCCTGGATTTTCTCCCTACCCCTCCATTAGCAATACGGGAAATAATAATACTGACTTCCCTCACAGGCATCAGATATTAGTTCTTGCTGATTTCATCTTGACTTAAAAAGGAAAAGTAAACAAAAAAAAGTTTGCAACAAAATGGCTACTCAAACCACAAGAATGAAGTTTATTGTCGCTTAGCACACCCTTCTCCATAATCCTTGCAAAGCCTCCTCTGTCTTTGGGAGAATAGTAATTATCTAACTGAAAGATGGAGCATCTCGCTACCAAAGGCAGCAATAAAATGAAAATAAGCACAAATAAGCCGGATTTATGGAAGGCCCCATGCTTTTGTCCCCTTCTCTTTTGGTGTGAATATTTAAATCCAGAGCCCACAAAAATGAAATTTATAGCCATCTAGCCTCTGTAAAATACTACAAGGGAATAAAATCAATCTTGACCCAGATCTTGGTATGTAAATCACACGCGTACAAGCATACACACTATAAAATATAGCTCCCTGCTGCTAATTCAGTGCTCTTTGCTTTTGTGAGTCCCCAGAATGGAGAATGTTTTTTTTTTAATGTTTTATATATATCTACAAATTGTTGTTTTCATAAGATGAAGGTGTATTGTTTCTTGAAGTAGAAAGGGTGTTAGAGACTTGCATTAATAAAGCTTATGTGTGGATGCGTATGTGAATGCCACCTTGGAAAACAAAAAACAACTTTGTGGAACCATAAGAATGAGAGGGGCTCAAATTAACAGGTTGGATCCTAAAACTGCTATTTCTTATACTGTTTGTATGCACCGGAATATTGCTGATAGCTTGGTAATCCAAGAATGTGTAGGTATGATACCCCATAAAAGCTCAGGATAGTTGAGTATTCCAAGGTCCTTTACAGAACTTGGATCATCAACAAGGTCTTGACTATTCAGCTTGTATTTTATTTTCTGATTTTTTTTGCCAATATGTAAGACAGAGCATTTATTTGTTGAGATTTGAAGTTGCCATTTGTTTGACCATTCTGATACATAGTCAAGATCTTTTTGAAGGGTATCAGTATTGTCTGTGGTGTTGAATAGCTTTATATCATCAGCAAAGAGAATGCAGTTGCTCTTAATATGATCACAGAGGTCATTTATGTAGAGTATGAAGAGAGTTGGTCCGAGAACATTGCCTTGGGGGACACCACTGTTGACAGGTACAGAATTTGATAGAATGCTCCCAATTTTGACCATTTATTGTCTGTTTGACAGGAATGCTTCTATCCAGTTATGCAGTTGTCCAGAAATACCATAAGATTTTAGTTTTAGGAGCAGTTTGCCATGTACCATTGAATCAAAGGCTTTACAGAAGTCTATGTAGATTGTGTCTATTGCTTTGCCCTGATCGAGTTGTGTAGTCCATGTGTTTTTGCAGTGTAAGAGTTGCAGATTGCAGGATAGTTTTTTTCTGAAACCAAATTGTTTATTGGAGAGTAGGTTGTTTGTCTCTAAGTGGAGGATAATGTATTGGTTAATAATTGATTCCATGACTTTACAGGGGATGCAGCATAAGGAGATTGGTCTGTAATTTTCAACAAGGCTGGGATCTCCCTTTTTGAAGATGCGGATGACCGTGGCTTGTGACCATAGTTTTGGCAAGGAGCTGGTTCTGAAAGATTTGTCAAAGATTATGCTTAGAGGTTCTGCTGTGGCAGTGGATACCTTTTTCAAGAAGTAGGCACATATTCCGTCCGGTCCAATAGATAGAGATGGTTTTAGACTGTGTAGTGCTTTTCCAACATTGTCTTTTGTCAAATCGATATGTATTAGGTCATTGTAGTTTTCTGTGGTTCGGCTAGGAAATACTGGGCATGATCCATTGCTGTTTACAAATGTGCTTAACTGTATTAATGACCACATGACTCCCTGATCACAGTAAAAATGGTAGTAAAATCAGATCTAGTCTTTCGATGATTTGCTTTACAAACAAACTGATTGACGATTCAAATTCTAATCCTAACTGTAGTTGCAACTCAAGGACTAACTATTGGTATTCTTTGTTGTTAAACTAATGCTAAAGCTTGCTGTCAGTTTTACAACAAATTTTGCTGTTTGAAGTTGTGAAGAGAATTCTGAATATGAAATGAAAATGTTTTCACATTTTTCACAAAATCATTTTCACTCTGGATTCCAAATTTGTTCAAGTTTGGAATCCAAACTTGGATACCAGGTCTATGCCATCAAAGCAGTTAAAATTGTTAGAATTTTTGCCTTCTATATTCTATTCTACATTCCCATGCATATAATTGCTGGTGCTTTCAGAAAGACAGCAGACCCAGCAAAGATGCAAAGGCTGTATAACCAGAAGTAAGGTAACAAAAAAGGGACGGGAAGAGGACTTGGTGAGAAAACATATCCCTGACCCCAGTTTTCAGTTAAGACACAACAGAGCTCAGTTTATATAGATGAAATGAGATAATTAGATTAGATGGTATTAGAAGCAGGCATGGTTTCAGCTGCTTTTAATGAGTCCTCTTCTAGGGGATATATTAGAGGTGGGTGGGAGATTAACTGGAGGAAAATCTTGCATTTTGCAATATTGCAATACGACAAATATTTTAATCTTATCTATTTCACCATTTCTACAAAAGCACCTTCTGAATTGCTTTTTTGGGGGGAGGAGTTCATCTCCAGGAAAACACAAACAGGATGTGTGTGCATAATAAGTAAATGTGTTTTGCCTTTTGCTAATTATGCAGTCCAAACACATACACACACTTCTATGCCTAGCAGTGGGAAGTGCTTGTCAAAATGTCTGGGTATTTGCTTTCTATCTTTACTTGCTTGTTTCTTTTTTTAAAAAAAATAGAATAAAGCTAGAAGCTGAACACTGAGAAGCCTCTGAGTCTGAGAGTTTTTAAATGTTTTAAAATACCTTCTGAAAGTGATGACGATATGGTGAGCGTGGCTTGGTGTGCATGGCAGGAGAAGGTTACTGCAAAATCCCATTCACTCCCCACTCCACTAACCTGCTTTCCAGCTCCATTCTCCTGTCCAGGGCAACCAAAAGAGACCCAGCTGGGACTTGGGAGGCAGAGAATAGATGGGTGTGGGGCCAGTCAGAAGTAGGGTTTGCCGGTTCTCCAAACTACTCAACATTTCTTCTACCTGTTCTCCAGAACTGGTCAGAACCTGCTGAATACAACCTCTGGTGTACATAAAGAAAAAATAAATTACATTCATCGAGAATCCTAAGATACAACGCTTAGTGATAGTCATAGGTTAGTAATAAGCAATTAAATCAAGGAACAAATAAAGCAATATAAATTGTAAACATACAAGCAACATGCTTATAGTTATAAATTGGAAGAAATAAGTAATAGGAAGGATGAGGAGAAGAATAGTAATACAGTCCTAGTAAATAGTTTGACAGTGTTATGGGAATGTTCTTGGGTTTGGGTTTTGATCCACATATTATATGGAATATATTTAGGAATGCTTCTTTTTTTCTCTCTCTCAAAAATTTCTACATGTAAGCTGGAAATTCATGATAGTTTTAAAGAAAAAGAATCTGGTAGAAATATCAAAGCGATAGAATGCAGTCCTTTTATCATCTCAAGAGTGCAAGATACAGAGTAATGCTTGTAAGCTACAGCAATTGTGTTTAAAGCAAACAAGCAAACAAACAAAAACAACAACCTTGTAACAGTACAATCACACATGAAACCAGATAGCCAGGCTGTGACTTCCTCTTCATGTAATGTTTAAAAAAGAAATTGTCAGTGATGTATTTAGGAACTGGAGTCCACGATCTAATGATTTATATACATTATGTGGGGTAACAAAAAAAGTGACAGTTTTGTTATCCTTTAGACATATCATTATGTTACACATTGTTGGAAGAAATAGCCACTTCCAGTTCCAAGCCGGGAGAAAGGCACTGGAGACAAAATAGAGGCTGATTGGCTGACTGGAAAGATGGTTTAATGATGAAGCAGAACCACATGGGTTTGTGGCTCTGGGCAGCTGACAACATGGAGTTGAGAGTGATGGGGTTTTGTACCTTCTCTTGGGCTTTGTACTTTGCTTCCTGTTTCTGTGAAAGAACATGTATTCTATTGGCTATTGTCAGATTCTTATCAGGTCATGTAGGGGTTATGTAGGGGTCAAAGCTGGCTATATAGGCAAAGTACAAACCTTAAGTGTGTTTCTGAGCTAAGTTTGGTTGAAATTTCTGAGGGTGATGCAATGTCCCAAGAAGATTATGCAATGTTGTGAACTTTGTGTCTTCTGCTGAATGGTAGTAGGTTTATCCTATTATGTCCTGAAGGGTCATGTCTTAATCCAATCATCCTGGAGATGAAGGTCTTTTGTTTTGTAGATTGGCTGGCCTAATCTTCCTCAATGAGCACAAAATATCTGCTTGTGGGGGAGTGGAAGCTGGGCCTCTGAGTTTCTGTTTCCCTTAAGATTTTTTTTATTTTTTCTGTTAGGGGAAATATTTTATCCTGCCTTTTTAAAATATTTCTCAAACATATTTCATTCTTCTGGGAGGGGGGTTGCTTCCCACAGCACCTATTTTCCATTCCTGTGGGGCCCAAAATTTACACCTGAAGGAGAAAAAGAAATACTCTTCAGTTCAGGTCCTTTTTCAATAAATGGAATTGATGAAGTGTATGTAAACGGATATCATTGTGGCAGAATGTAATCTGGGGTCTCAGGAGGATGGAGGTTATTTCAAAAGAGTAAAACAACCAGGGTGAAGCCCTGAACCAGACACAGGGATTGTATAATCCCATCAATTTGAACAATTACCACACAAAGTCAAAAGTTGTGCAAGCAATTAAAAAAATGCTGTGTCATGATAGCATGCCATTTAAGCTCTGTGTGTGATTTATAAAATCATTTTTGAGTGCATTCCAGTGCACTGAAGCTTGATACTAAAAGCTCTTTGACCAATTATGATTCTGTTTGGGGAACATTAAAACATAATCTACCATGAATTCATAATCCATAGTTTCTTTCATTGATAATATAAACAGTAATAAGGTAGATTAATTGAGATGTGTTGTAATGAGCAGACAAGCCAAATGTGTGTACTTTTTTTTCCTATAAGGAAAATTCAGTCATTTCAAATATTAATGTCGCTAGCTAGCAAGGGATAGATAGATAGATAGATAGATAGATAGATAGATAGATAGATAGATAGATAGATAGATAGATATGTAGGTAGGTAGATAGATAGATAGATAGATAGGTAGGTAGGTAGGTAGGTAGGTAGGTAGGTAGGTAGATGATAGATAGATAGATAGATAGATAGATAGATAGATAGATAGATAGAGAGATAGATAGATAGATAGAGAGATAGATATTGAGATATAGAGAAAGTTTCTATTGTAAAATGCTTACTAGTATTCAAATAATATACTGTTTATTGGACACTGGCCAAGACTAAATTAAACTCTTTCTGATCCCATTTCTGATTTTCCCTAGACAGAGAGAAAATAGCACTCAATATTAAGATTGGAGTCATGTGCAATCAGCCATTTATCCAGGATGCAATAATATATTCCTTCCTTGAACAAAGGAGTGAGCTACAACATTTCCAACAGAGGTGGCATTCAGCAGGTTCTGGCCAGTTCTGGAGAACTGGGAGCGGAAATTTTGAGCAGTTTGGTGAACCGGAAAATGCCACCTCTGACTGACACCACCCCCATTTATTCTCTGCCTCCCATTGAGTCCCAGCTGATTGTCTGGATCTTCTTTGGTTGCCCTGCATAGGAGAACGGATCTGGAAAGCAAGTTAGTGGGGTGGGGAGGGAATGGGGATTTTGCAGTAACCTTCCTCTACCAAGCCCACCAAGTCACACCCACAGAACCAGTAGTAAAAAAAAAGTTGAATCCCACCACTGATCTCCAAGGTCCCTTCCATCTCAGTTATTCTGTAAGTTCTATAACTACTTATCTATTAATTAATTTGGATTGGAGGGAGAACAACATAAATGCATTTCCTTGAGCAGTTCTGGATCACATGAGGCATTCATTTTTGAAGCAGCTTTGGAGAATGTTCTTCAGCAACAGACAAAATTTGTGTTGTTACTTTCCAAGCACATCTAAATTATATTAAAGTAACCAAAATATATTTACATTCCCCAAGGCATGCCACAATCTTTGAGCATCCCTAATGTTTGGGAAATTGAAAATTGAAAAAATTGACACATCCTATTTCTGCAGCCTCAGAAAACCATGCAAAGGTATACCCCATTCTACACATTATTTTTGGATGGTCCAGAAGCCATATGAGGACACAATCTTCTTACACAACTTCCAGAGAGAAAGCACACCCTTTCTCACAAGCTTCCAGCCTGAAAAAAATCACATGAAAACAGGGTGTGCTGTCCAGAATAGTTATTGGGTGTTGGTGATGTTTGGCATGTCACCCCAAATATTATAGTGTGTCACCTTTGACATATTTGTCATGGGTTTTCCAACACAGTTCTAGATTCTCCACAGAACCCACTTTACTTTCAATATTCAGCAATATATAGTAGTTTGCCAAGATTTCATAGCATGTTTAAAAACCTCAACATTATTTTAAACCCTTTAAAATCTCTGCTAAAATCTTTTTGTTTTGTTGGTTTTTAAATCAGAATCACATTCACTGAACAATTATTAGGTATATTTTCTTGCTGTCAATAACCCATTCAGAGATCTTCATTATGAAAATCAGGTCCTTCAATAGCCAACTTTACCTAAGTGGAATTATGGAATTAGTTTTTATTACAGATTAACGGAGTTGGAAGGATATTGTACATCATCTAGTCCAACCCCCTGTCCAAGCAGGAGACCCTGCACCATTTCTGACAAATCTAGTCTATTCTTGAAAGCCAGGTTGGTTGATTGTTCCCACTGTCAGAAAATTTCTCCTTATTTCCAGGTGGAATCTCTCCTTGTTCAGTTTCCATCCATCGTTCCTTGTCTGGCCTTCAGGTGCTTTGGAGAATAGCTTGACTCCCTGCTCCTCTCCTCTCCTCCCTCAAATATTGGAAGATGATCTCCTGTCTCCCCAGTCCTTCTCTTCACTAGATTAGCCAGGCCCAGTTCCTGCAACCATTCATTGTATGTTTTAGTCCCCAATTCCCTAATCATTAGTCTCCCTCCCTTTGCCCAGCCAGCTATCCCATAGTTTTGAAAATGCTTTTAGAACATCTCTTCTAACACTATTTTGTAATAATGTTGTGATTAGGGTGAATAGAAATGATTAATGGCATGATAAACTGTAATACACCTTGTACGGGGTTAGGGAAAGCAAGTCCTTGAATATTAACAATGCTATACTTCAGTTTTCTACTCATGCTATTGCATTTAATCACATTATTCCCATTGTGGTTGCGATAGGAACTATACAGCTTGTTCTCCAACAATTTCTTATGCTACTTCAAAGTACAAGTAAATTAAATAAACCACAATGCAGCTATTATTAGGTAAAAAAGGAGGATTTATCTGAATATTAAACATAGATAAGGATTCTCTGGGGTTTTGCTTTGCAACATCTACAGTACACAAAGCTTAAATATTCAAGATTTTACCATATCAGATTCTTCTTTGTTTTGCAAGTTTATTTCTGGAAACAGTTTTATTTTCTTCCCGCTTGTAAATCGTCTTTGGATTCTTGCATAATCTTTTCTCCTCCTTGTCCCCCCCCCAACTCAACTCCATTGTAGCCTCAGAAATAACTTTATTATGTATTATGTTTCAAAGCCCTAATTAAATTGTGCTGCATCACCTCCATGCATTCTCTGTGAGACTCTGTATGTGGAGGAATATTGAACATTAATCTCAAAGCGACCCAACATTGCATTAAACTGAAACATACTCAAGTACAATCCTCCAAATCTCCCAGGAAATAGTAATGTCTCTTAAAGGAGGAAGTCCCACCTTTCATCATGTCCTCTTCAACATCTTAATAGCAGAACAACAGAATTGGAAGGGACTTTGAAGATGTTCTAGTCCAACCCCCTGCTCAAGTAGGAGAGGCTATATTATGTCAGACAAATGGCTGTCCAATATCTTCTTAAAGATGTCTGATCATGGATTGACCAAGTGGCAGCTGACCCAAGATTCACCCCCTTCTTCCCTGTGGCAGTCTCCGGTCCCCTAATCATACCAGAAGTTAAAAAAAAAAATACATTCTTGGGTCCATAATATCACCAATTGTAGAACTTAATTCAATGGAGGAAAATCGTGTAGATAATATAGTGGAAAACAATATACCATATATTCACACAGAATTGCACATAGCAATTTACAATAAGTGAAGTTGACTGCTGATTTGTCCCATCTACATACTAACCTACTCTGATACACCAACGTGCCTACTGTCCCTGTCCTATTGTTTTTTTGTTTTTTTCTTATATGTATCCATGTATTCATAACTATGTTTTTACTTATACCTATTATCTTGTAAAGGCTAGGTCCCACTGGCCGATGGACGCAAACGTATGCATAAAAGACACAGCGACGAGCAAAATTTCGGGGTGCTCCATCCGTTGTCATCCGCTTCAAAAAGTGGCAAAAATTTGCATAAACAGAATGGAAAAGAACGGAAAGAACGGACATGGGTAGTATGTAGAGAGGATGTTAGCGGATGTTCATAGGAAGCCTAGTGGATGACAGCGAATGGAAGCAGATACACATCCGAACGGGTTCTGGGGAGAATTGCAAAGCTGGACGCATCGCGGAAGGAGTGGATGCATAGCGGATGACGCGGATGCATCTACAGACACCTATAGGAAAGCAAGCGGATGCCGCGCGCGGATGTATATCAGATGCAAAGCATTCACTGCGCATGCAGGGAGTATGAATTGCGTCAGCTCCCGGGATATAAAGGATGCAGCTCGCACGCGTCAGCATTCAGAGGAAAGACGTGCTGCCACATACATCTTCAAAGAACACCATGGTTCGTAGTCAGGAGAAGAGGAACTGGTGCCTACTCGTGCCAGCCCCTGGCAAGGAGGACAGAATCAGCATCCCACCCCCTGGCACTGACTCTGAAGCTGCTGGTGCTGCTGCTGCTGCTGCTGTGGTGGACCCAGCCCCAAGGCCTCAAAGCCTGCTGCTCAAGCCCCTGAAGGCCCTGCTGCTGAAGGCCCTGACAGAGGAGGAAGAGGCAAGGGAAGGAGAAGGGAGAGAGGAAACAGTAACCATTTCCGAGGAGCATGAGGATGAGGTGCTGGAATGGCTGAGGGAAGAACGAGTACCTCTGGAGAAAGGGCCACAGACTCTATCGCAACACCAAGAAGAAACAGGCAGCTTGGAGAGACAAGGCAGAGAGCCTGGGGTACACTGCAGATTACTCCTGGGATGGTGGAAGCACATGCACACCTGGTATGGCAAGATACACCTCAAAAATCTGGGCAGGCCGCTGTCAAGCTCACTGACTGGGAGATGTACGTCATGGCCAAGTGCAGTTTCCTGGAGGGTGAGATCCGCCACCGAGGAGCCGCCCCTCTGAGACCCCTCTCCCTCAGACAGCCCACAGATAGCCAGTCTCTTCCAGCCAGGAGCCAGCTACCTTGTCCAGGCAGGTGTCTTCAGAGGCCCACAGCAGAGACCCCCCCCGACAGCTGCACACCCCATGCCGGAGGACTTGGAGGATCCCCTGTCAAAATGGAGGAAGAAGCGGCAGCCACCAGAGACCAACGCCACCCTCACCCCACCCCAGCTCCACAGGATGCAGGCAGAGAGGGCAGACTGGAGGGCCAGAGCCACACTGTCGCTGTTGGAGATCAGGGACACAATAAAGACCAGCACAGAATTTCTCTCTCAGCTGGTCCACTTGGACAGAGGATCCTCCAGCCACCACACTTTCATCATCTACGTGAGCCACACCCTGAGGTATGCCCGAGGCCAGTACCAGGTGATGAAGGAGAAAATACAGCACTTTCTGCACAAACCTCAAGGCCCAGCTGAAGCTGCAACCTACCCAGTCCAGGTCTTCTCCTCCACCCCAGACGATGTCACAAGCCCTTCACATGGCTTCTCAACAGCCTCTCACCTAACCAAGGTACGACTACCAGGACTTCACACAGCAGAAGCAGACCTTCCCAGTCCAGGCCCAGTTCACGGATGCCACAGACGCCACTCCTCACCCGAGCTGCAGACCAGACAGCCCAACTACACTCCTCCTTTTCTCCACCCCACAGCCAGCGTCAATTGACAATCTGTCATCAGTATTGGCCTGACATTCATAGATCCTTGATGAAGGGTCCTCTCAACCTCACAGGACTGAGTCAGCTCTCTGAAGAGCTTCTGAACACAACACCCCCTGTTGTTACTCTCGGGGCCAAGCACCCCAATGGCGCCTAGACTAGCACTCAAGCACAGCATCCTCCCACAGTCCCTGGCCGCTTAACAGCTGAAACCATGGAGCATGACTCAGAGTGACTGAGATAGTGCCAGAGACTGATAGTTGTTACTTGTTCACTTTATCTGTGCTGAAAGACACTTTACTTGGTTCATTTTGCTTTTTTAATAAAGTCATATAGTTCACTTAAGACAGTTGTAAATAAAGGTTATCTTTGCTTCACACACTTGGTTTTCATTTTTATTTACTTAATGAAGTGTTGGTGAAAACCTTGAAACAAATGGTTAAGCCTTTGCATGCTTGTGGATAGATAAGGATAGTTGTGGGATAGATAATGGATAGTTGTGGATAGATATGGATAAACCTCCAGTAGCAAAGCACAGTGGACTGTATGGTCCCACCCTCCCAGTGCTCCACACATATGGACCTTTATTCAATAACAATTTATTCATTGATCAACACATTTTAAAATAACAAAGCTCTTTATTAATGCCCTATTCATTGTGGACACTCAACATACATGGCACAATCTCATCAAATATTATGAGATAGGCTCAAGGAAGCATCCATTAATCATCTATCATCCTGTCTTGCCACTCCACTGCTCAGCTGGGGAGTTTTGCACCAGTGTTCCTCAGGGTTGCGCTGCTTCTTCCCTTCATGTGAAGCTCTGTTGGGGCCTTATCATCGCACGTGTCTATCAGAGTTTTGTCCTTGCCATCCATTCACGACAGGCTCCATGTCCCATTGCCTTGGTTGACGTGTCCACAAGCCTGTTCTGTGCACCCTGCGTAGTGTGGTGCGCATGAGATTGTGCAGGATCATCAAGCTTCACGATGCTTCCTCACAGTCTGGTGGTCGATGCTGCTATTTTGTGGTGAGAAGTAACTCTGGAACGTGTTCGGCCAGAAATGCAAAAGTGTGCTTCTCCACCACCTGATCCTTGCCCCTGGACAGCCTGTACTTGAATGATCCTTCTTCATGGGGTCGAGTATCTTCGAAGGTGAGGGCTTCATGAGGTCAGTATTCTGAGGAGTAACCGCCGTCATCACCAATGAATAATGCCTAGGCACGAATGCTTGTCTGTGTCATTGGCGTAGCTAGGGTGCTGGATCTGGAGAAACCAGTGACTTGAGTTGCGATTCCAGCTATCCCATCCGTGAGGTGACTGGTGCGTTGTCATACCTGGCTATCTGAAGCTGACCTGTTGCCTGAACGCATCGATGTAGCATGAACTTGTTATCAGCATCAAACCATGGCAAGAGGATGATACTGAAGAAGCCCTTTTAGTTCGAAATAATGTCGGACCCTGAGTTGTCGGAGCTTTTGCAGGCACGTGCTCTCCCATCTATGCCCAACGGGTGGTGGAGACTAATTCCAACCTCTGATACCCACTGCTCTGCAAGTTTTCCTACATCCTTGTCAGTGGTGTGGAACATGTAAGCTCCTCCACGTATCTCTTCATTGATGGTCCCATGTACCATCTTCTCTGTACAACTTTGCTGATGGTCATTTGTGGCACCTCCACGCATACTGCATGTTTTTGTATGGGGTTCCAGAGGTCCAGGTGGTGCAGAGTCAGTGCCACCATTCAGTCCAGGGGTCCAGTTGGATCGGAAGTTGGTGCTTCAACTTTAGTCAAGCCATGGGGGCTCAGATGCTCTACAAGTTTCGTCATACATGGCTGGGTAGGATCCTCATGAAGTGATGGACATGCACGAGGGACTTCATTCCTCAGCTCCAACCATCAACTGGTCATACAGTTCCAACTCCATTCTTCTCATGATCCATTCCTCGACCCACACAGTCTCTTGGACATCTCCTCTCTCCTTGTGCTACCTAATAAGGTCAAACAGTCCTGAACAGAGTTTTTGGTTCGACTGTTGTCATGATCCATGGATGGAGAAGCAATTAATGATTGGAAGACCAAGACAAAGGGTGAAGAGGTCTGTACACCCATGGCTGCTGACTCATACTGAGATCCCAGTGTATTTCCTCCCCCTTTTTATATGGAAACTTATTGGTTTTCTGGCTAAAGTGTCCTTTCCATCATCTCTAGGACATACTCTAGACATCGCTAAATATCCGAGATACAAACGTTCTTGTCCCGTTTGTAATCCCTCTTAGTCATACACAGATGCATCTGCTACAATCTTTCTATTTCCGTGGTTACTTGAACGCCGTGTAGACGTTCCGTGACCACTTTTGTTTCCCTCCCTCTTTCCGCTTTTCGAAGCCTGCAACGGATGTGAGTTCCGAAGGGCATGCCCAAGATGCAGGAGAGGATACACGCGGACGTTTATTGGATGATAAACTGGACATTAGAACATTTGCTTGCCCCGTATCATAGTCGCGGATGTACATCATACGTCTGCGAAAGTTCATCCATTAAAAAGGTTTTTGTGGCAACTCAAACATTTTTTCGGGTGATAAATCTCTTACAGTGCATTGCCTCAACGCTGATTAGAGCGCTATAAACACATATTCAGTGAGTACACAACGATGATCGGCGTTTTCCAACAGATGGCAAGCTTTTTTTAACATTTTACATCCTCTTTGCATCCGTTGGTGCAGTGGGACAGGGCCTGAAGCAAGTGACAAACCAAATTTTTTAAAAAATAAATTTTGAAAGGAAGGAGGGAGTGTATTTTCCTCAATAGATAGAAGAAGGCTATTTGAGGTTATGAAGGGAAAGCACCTGAAGCTGAAACTTCATCTTTCAAATCCCTCTGTTGAAAAATAATCTAACTATAGTTTTATGTTCCATTGGCTTCTTTCAATATTACACTATAAATACATAATTTATGTCTCCCACAAAATGTTTTGTAGGGACAAAGTCCCTTTGTTTGGCTGAGCACCCAAGATTTCCAAGGCAATATTTTAAGGATAAACATTCCAAACCTTCAAGTCCTAAAGCAATGCCTCTTATTTATTAATAATTTTGCTTTTGTTTTTGGCAATGCCATGCTCTTTCATTCCATTCATAAAGAAATGTGCCACGAGAGTTCTCTCTTTCTGGATGCCTTACACTCTGCCTTTATTAACCAATGTTAACACAGTTAAATTGCCTTATGGGAATTTCTTGTCCCTTTGACATTATTATAATTTTATAACTTTATTATTTCAAAATATTTACTCTTAAATAAATGTTAATATTTTTAATTTTAATTCTATGTCCTTTTTGTACCCTGATATTATTTTTTGTATCCTGATATGTACAGTGAGGGAGATGGATAGCCATCCTTGAGGGAGATGGATAGCCTAAAAACTTTAAGTAATTAAATAAGTAAGTTGGGTTAAGTTCTTAAAAAGAACTAATTAAACAAAGATACTGAAACACAGTATCAATCTACCAAGGACTTTCCAAATAGTATAAATGTACTGGCAGGATAACAAAAATATTTTCCTCCAAAATCGAATTATGTACTAAATTACTTTGGCATTTTTAAACCAAACAACATTTTTGAATTCTAGTTACTTGTTCTATTTTTACATCTTTTGGGGTTGCAGATATTCTTGCATAAATCAATTTTACATTCTAAATTACACTCAATTTCCCCCTGTGACTGTAAAGAGAAAAGACTTTGTGAACTTTGTCAGATGGAAACCACAAAAGAATCATTAATCCCTTTTTTCCTTCCTTCCTTCCTTCCTTCCTTCCTTCCTTCCTTCCTTCCTTCCTTCCTTCCTTCCTTCCTTCCTTCTCCCCCATTTTACCACATGAACACATCTGGAAAAGTTCTCTATTGATATTTCTGACAAAAACATATTAACTATGTATAGTGTGTAGGCAACTTTGTGTATAGACTTCAAACAAAAGTGTTATCTGGCTACAGTTTCTGGTGTCAGGATTATCCCAAAAGAAAGGAACTGTCAATAAAATCCAAGGGTCTTAGAGCCTTCGTAAGATATTTCTTGGATCAAAGGTTTCAAAAACGTGTGTGTGTGTGTTGTGTATGTATAGAATTGACATTCTGGACTGCTAACATTGAAATGTTTTTTATTCGTTTTGTGGTGTGCTTCAGTAGATCGATAAACTCATTTGTGAGGCCCTGGTCATCTTTTGTGGTCGATTTTTGTGAAGGAAGGTGTTCTTGTTTACCACATGGCTAGTCTGTGGGAACTGTAACCATTGACAGATAATCCATAACTTTCCTTTCCTCCCATCACCCCCACCAAACCCTACCATTTGACTGGAACAGTTTTTATCTTCTCCTGTCTCACCAAGTCTGTATGTCTCTGTCTTCTCCTGACACTTTGTGGATGCTTTAGACTACTCACAAGATCATTGCTTGCATGAAGATACCTAAGAAATTTATCTCTTGGAGACACCATTGACATTATTCCATATTTTACAAGAAAGTTATTGTTGGCTCTAATTACTTTCTTTAAGATTTCATCAAGGGGAGAAAGAATTTGCTGTAAAGCAAGATAATTAAGAAATGAAGATTATTTATTTAGCTATGCATTGTTGATGCCATTTCCCCCCTGTATAGCTTTGAAAATTTGTCCCTACCTCTTCTTCCTTCCCTCTTATATCTCATAGAGTCAAGGTACATTTGTCTGGCTAGTCTGAATCCCTTTGTCACACTCTCCCTCTTCTCTGGACATCTAGAGCAGTGTTTCTCAACCTTGCAATTTTAAGATTGTTCTAGTTCTAGCACTGCTTTGTAAAGCCTTAGTAAGACCAAATGGAATACTGCATCCAGTTCTGGTCATGATAATATTAAAAAACATATGTTCAAACCCTGGAAAGAGTGCATAGAAGAACAACAAGAATAATTAGGGAACTGGAGGCTAAAACATATGAAGAATAGTTGCAGGAACTGGACATAGTTAGTCAACTGAAGAAAAGGACCGGGGAGACATGATACCAGTTTTCCAATATTTGAGGGGCTCCTACAAAGATGAGGGGGTCAAGCTATTTTTGAAAGCATCAAAAGACCAGACAAGAAACTAATGTATGGCAAATGGATGGAAACTAACCAAGGAGAGAAGCAACCTAAGACTAAGGAGAAAATTCCTAATGGTTAGAGCAATCAACCAATGGAACAGCTTGGCTTCAGAAGTTGTGGAGGCTTTCAATAAGAGATTGGACAACCATTGGTCTAAAACGGTATAGGCTTGAGAAGGTTTAGATTAGAAGACCTCCAAAGTCCTTTTCAACTCTATTATTATGATATTAAAATGTTGAAGGGAACATGATGGAAGATGGGACATCCTTCTTGTGTTCTAAGATGCATGGAGTTCAGCTCTCAGAATTCTTGAGCCAGATCTTTCCAACACTTGTAACTTTAATATGTGTAACCATATTTATTTTGTACTGCTGTAATTGTTTTTAATTATCTTATGATGTATGCCATTCAGAGTTAATTTTTGGAATGGGAAAGCTATAGAAATCAAATCAAATAAATGAATGTATTCAAAACATTCTTGGACCTCCTTTGAATGTTCAGACATGAGTATTTATACTCTAGATATATGTTCAATGTCTGCTCAAACATTATAGGGACTGGTGCAATAAAAGTAACCTGGTTCTGAATGTTAAATCAACAAAGGAGATCATTGTAGATTTTAGAAAGAGCCGGCATAGTCATACTTCAAGGATGAAGCTGTAGAGGTGTCAACAGTATTAAGTATTTGGGAGTGCAGATAACTAATAAATTGAATTAGACTCTCCACACATCATACTTAATGAAGCGTGCAAACCAGCATCTGCATTTCCTGCATCGGAGGAGGAGAGCACATTTTTCTCCTGCTTTCCCGGCCATTTTTAACAGAGGCCCAATTGAGAGCATTTCAACAATCTGCATCCCTGTTTGGTTTGATGGCAGCAGCACCTCAGATAGAAAGTCCCTACAGAAAGGACAGTGGAGAAGATTATAGGAAGATTATTCAGGATACTGTTTATAAGCACTGTGTGCTTAGTGCTCAAAGCATTGTTAGAGACCCCACACACCCATTTCATGGTCTTTTTCTGTTGCTCCCCTCTGGGAGGAGGTTTTGAAGTATTTCTAGTAGAACTTCCAGATTCTGGAACAGCTCTCTTCCCTATGCCATCTTTACGAAACTCACAAGATTCATTTTTCTTACCATGTACATGTATACATCCGAACTAGACCATGCTGTTTCTTCGTGTCATTATATATATATATATATTTGTGCTGTTTAGCTTCCTTCGGGTATTATCCCATGTCATTGTAGTTCTGTTAAAGTTGTAGGCACAACGTTTTCAGCAGAATCTCATCTGCCATCATCAGCTTTCGTATGGAAGTGTGTCTCCATCAGTCTCTCTCTTTCTCAGGATTTGAGCTTGGTCTATATCTTGATGTGCTATTAACCGCTGGGTCTGTTATTCATTGAGACTTCAAGGAGTTTGATTGATCTGCTCGTTCTGGTTCTCTTCTGTCTATGGCTTTGTGGCTTTGAATGTGCTGGCATAGTGCAACACTCATGGTTCTCGTGTTTGAGGCTTTCAGTGAGCACATAGCTCTTGGCGTTGTCGTGTATTGCACAGGACGGCTATTATCTATTAGGAAGCATAGGTTTCACCTGTGGGTGGTGGGGGGTTTTTGAGTTGGGCATCGAGCGGAAGTGCGTAGTCTTTGTCGTAGTGTTTGTCTGTTTTGTGGTGTGGAGATCTTTCTATTTGAGAGTGCAGGCTTCCAGATGATTGACAGTCTGCTGGAATCATCCTTCTATTCTGCTGTCAGGTCTTTTTTCAATCTCTATGGCTTCTCTGATGATTCTGTGGTTGGGTTTTCTATAGTGGCTAGGGTTTTAGTGCCCTTGAAGTTGATGTTGTGACCTGTGGTTTTCATCAGTGTTGGACTAGTGAGGAGGTGTGTTCAGCTTTTTTACTGCATTTTGTGTTCATCTAGGCGGGTACTTTCTTCTATTGTCTGTCCAATGTATGTGGCCGGCATGATGCACAGGGAATTTCATATATGCCTTGGTTTTCAGGTCAATTTTGTCTTTGGGGTTCTCAGGATGGCTGCTATTTTTTTTGTCTGTTTGAAGGCAGTCTGATGTGATGCTGTGTAGTATCTTACTGATTTTATTTGTAGTACCCTCTTATGTAGGGCAAGACGCTGTTCCATAGGTCTGTTGGTCTTCTAGTCTCTGTTATGTCTTGGTGTGTTTTTGTGGATCAAGCTGTGTATTTTTGTTTTTGTGAAGCCATTGGCTGTCAATATTTCGTCAGGGTGCATAGTTCAGTCTTTATATGTGTCTTGTCTGCACGGCGTTTGGTTCTGGTAATGAGTGTTTTCGCCATGGAATTTATCTGTGCTGGGTGGTGTGGGATTGGGCTTGAGGTAGCGGTTGGTGTGTGTTTCTTTGGTATATGGTGTGTCCCCAGTGTGCCATTGTTCTTTTGTAGATTAGTACATCTAGGAATGGTAGTTGTTTGTTTATTTCGCGTTTCCATGGTGAACTTGATTTTGGGGTGTGTGTTGTTTAGGTGTGTTAGGAAATTGTTTAGGTTTTTTTTCCATGGGCCAAATCACAAATGTGTCATCAATGTATCTTAGCCATAGTTTGGGTTGTGGTGGCATTAGCCAGGGCTCTGGATTCGAATTCTTCCATGAACAGTGTTTGCATGATGGGTGACAGTGGTGATCCCATAGGGGCTCCTTCAATTTGCTTGTATCTTTGTCCTTTGTATGTGAAATATGTGTTGGTTAGGCAGTGTTCTGTTAGTTCCATGAGGTCTTTAGCTGGTTGGTATTTATTTTTGATGATTCCAAGAGTTTCTTTTATCGGGACTTGAGTGAATAGTGAACCCACGTCGAAACTTACAAGCAGATCTTCTTGTTCTACGTGTAGCTCTTTGATTATTTCTAAGAAGAGTGGTATGAGTTTTGTACATATGAAGCTGCGGTTTCAGCATGGGGCTGTAGTTGTTTTGCTAAGTATTTAGCTAGGTTTGGTAATGGTGCTCCTATGGAGCTGACTATGGGTCTGAGAGGTATGCCTTCTTTGTGTATTTTTGGGAGGCCGTATAATTTGGGGCATCTAGAAGATTTTTTCTCTTGGTGATCATCTGTTGGATTTCTTTGCTTACGTGGCTGGTTATAATTTTCTTCTTGGTTAATTTTTCCAGATATGTGGTTGGGTTTGTGTTTATAGGTTTGTTATGTGGAGTCTTGGAGTAGGTCTGTCAATTTTGTTTCATAGTCTGATGATGGCAGATGAGATTCTGCTGAAACGTTGCCACAACTTTAACAGAACTACAATGACGTGGGATAATACCCGAAGGAAGCTAAACAGCACAAATGTAAGTAACCCCCAGCCGCGAGAGCTTATATATATATATATGTGTGTGTGTGTGTGTGTGTGTGTGTGTGTGTGTGTATGTATGTATATGCATAATTTTGCATTTATTTATTTTGTCATTTTTTATGTAGTGCATATTGGAGGAGGTGACCCTTTGAGAGCTATATACAACGAAATTTCATTTTAATGTATGCCGATTAGTGTATGTACAGTCAAAGTAACAATAAAGGTATTCTAAGTTGAAGATGTTCCATTCTGGTTTATGCTATATTGTTTCTTAGCATCCTATCTCCTTATTTCCTGGTGTGTTTCTCCCTCCATATTACATAGCTAGCCTTCTCAACATCGCTCACAAATTATCTTCTTACAAAAGCATTCCTTTTTAATTCTTTTTCTCTTTCTCTCTAAATTCCCTATAGATCTCAAGACAACAAATGAATTGTGAAAGGGGTCAATTAAGGGTAAGTGTAACAATATGCACCTCTTTCTACAATGAACATACGGTTTCTTGTATCCATGGTTCAGAGGTGTCCATCAAATGTCTCAGTTGTTCTTGCTTGTATTTACTCAAGAGAAGGACTTAAATATTCCTTGGGATGTTACATTCTCTGCATTGATCAGAAGTAACTATATGCAGTTTTGATAGTTTGTGTTGTTCTGTTCTTGTTTAAAGTTTAGGAACATCGTGTTTTTCTGCCTTCAGGAACAATATGCATATTTTACAATGCAGCATTAAAAGAAAGAAGGCTCATTAAAGAGAGGTTTTGGTTTGTTTTGAGTGGCTTCTACTCTTTTGACAAAATCTGATCTTACAGTTGCAAAGTTGTGTGCCACCAAGGCCAAGGAAATTATTTCCATCAAATTGGGAGTGGGGGAATAAAGTGGTGAACAAGGAATACTAAATGTAGTATTCTGTATTTCATACCTCCCTTATCCGCAGCTGTCTTGTTCAGACAATACGGTATCATTTTTTTTCCTTTTAAAAAAATATGATTTATGTTCCAAAGCTTCAACATAAACATTCTTCCCTGGGATGATTATTAAATTAATAAGAAGCAAATCTACTATGTCATAATTATAACTGATTACATCCAAAGTTAGAAAGGCTTAAATAAGATAGATTGCATTGCATTAAATTGTGCTAAATTATATTTGTTAAAATATTTCTGTATTAAAGTAAACACAGAAACACACACATATACAGACAATTGTCAGATGCAATTGGGTACCTACTGAGACAAGAAGAAGGAAAAAGAGAAGCTATCTTTACCATATTATCATATTTGCAAACTTCAGTTGGTGTAGAATGTAGCTGTGTGGATAGCAAATCCTATCTTCCTATTTTGGTAACCCTATCCTCAAAATCTAAAGAGTTAGAATCACAAAGGAGGTGTTTGCTATGGCTTTGTGTATTTATATATTTTTTATTTTATATTTGTTTGTTTGTTTGTCAAACATGTACAAGATAACAAATATAAGTATGAGCTTATGTACATATTTATATTTGCTGTCTTCTACATGTTTGACAAACATATGTGAACAAAGGGAGTTAACAGATAAAAGGGGACAGTTAGACAGGGAAGTAGGCATGCTGGTGTCCTTATACACCCCCCCTTTAAGGACTTCTTAGGAATGAGGTGAGGTCCACGGTAGACAGTTTGAGGTTGAAGCTGTGAGGGGTTGAGGCTGTAACAATGGAGTCGGGTAGGATGTTCCACTCTGTTGCTGAATCATATTGCCAGATATATGGAACATGTGACCTGCATTGGTTACCAGTGTGTTTCTGAGTGCAATTCAAGATGTTGGTTGTCAGCTGGAAAGCCCCATGTAGCTTGGGACCAAATTACCTGAGGGGGATCATCTTTTTCCAAGGGTCTCTACCCATCCAATTTGATTTAGCAGACCAGGCATGCTGCAGATCCCATTAACCAAAAGTATCAGCAGGGATTAAGAGAGAGAGAGAGACCCGTTTTGGCAATAGCCCCTGCTTTGTAGAATATCCTCTCCTTAGAGGTCAGAAGAACCTCAGTCTTTTCTGCCTTTTGTAAAACTTTAAAAACCCATCTGTATTTTTTGAATCTGGGGTGCCAAACATCTTAAAGGGCCACTTCTTGGCTTTATTGTTAACTGGCCAAATACCTCAGCTTCTGTGTATATTTATTTTGGAATATATATATATATTTGTTTTTTTAAGTTTTCGTGGGTACTTACATGTGTGCTGTTCAGCTTCCTTTGGGTATTATCCCACGTCATTATAGTTGTGCTTTTAAAGTTGTAGCAACGTTTCAGCAGAATCTCATCTGCCATCATCAGGTTTCTGTATTGAGTTTGTATAAAAATTGTATTAAAACATACATAAATATATATATATATATATATTGTTTTTAAAATGTTTTATTGTTTTAATTGTAATACATGCTTTGAATTGGAAGCTGCCTTGAGTTCATTGATTGAGATGAGCAACTATAGAAATTGAATGAATGAATGAATGAATGAACGAATAAATTAATGGATATTCCAGGAAATGTTAGATATGTAATTCCTGAGCGAGATGAAAGATAGTTCAGAATTTATATTCTTACAGATTTCAAACTTAATCGNAAATGTTAGATATGTAATTCCTGAGCGAGATGAAAGATAGTTCAGAATTTATATTCTTACAGATTTCAAACTTAATCAGCCTTCTCAAAGGAAACTTGAACCCCTACAATGTTTGTAGGTGATTGTTGTTTGTTGACATTCTTTGCATTTTTATCCTTCCATTCAGATAAATCCACCAATTTAGGATTCATCCATTGACTGAAAACATCTACTGTGTTAAAGTACTTTTTAAATCGTATTGAAAATATTCTAAAATATATACAACACTATGGTGGGAGGAGGAATCATGAGCCTCCATGGGGTTGCAAATAAATTTGATGTGGGCTACATCTTCTACAGCTTCCATATATAAAATTGGGTTGCTGTAAGAATTGGTTCCTCCCTAGCTCAGCCAGTTGACACCAAAATCAAGATTTACTGTTACAAATCACAAATAATAGTTTGAGGGGAATGTGGTTCTCTCTTTCCAAATAATCCTGATTTCTGGAACTATTCAGCACTAATCAATTTCATCCTCCCAGTATTTTTTTTTAATGTTTTCATGACCGTGTTGTTCATTTCCACTGAAAACATTTTATTTGATAAATTTACAAGATTACTGCATTATTATATCTGACAGAGAAATTAAGAAGCAATGATTAAAAGTGGCATATTTATTTATTTATCTTCTCCAACACTAAACCAAATGAAACTTGAAACTAAGTGAAGCTCATGCAAATTCATTTATCATTTTAGGTGTCATGACACTAGAATGGATCAGAAGAACATAAGTGGTACCATCCTCTCATAATGAAATTAATGCCAAGGTCAATAAGCATGTTTTTAGCACACAGTTGTTTTCATTCCAGTGGAAATTATTACACAGTCACTGTCATCTTCTTGATTAATGCTGTTGGGAAACTTCCAGCTATGCTGGAAGGAGGAATCAAGTTAGGTCCTAGCATAGAGTGCTTGTGTAGCCACAAGAAACATAAGCTTGACTTCCCATAAGATCCATGAAGCCATACCTAGTCTTTCAACCCTGAAGCCATTTTGGAGCATCTTCCACAGCAAGGCTGGTTGGAGCTTTGGGAACGGGAAGGGCAATATTGATAGCTGGGGACTTGCAGCCAAAATAAAATCATTTCTCCTGGGAACCTAGGACATTCTCACCAGGTTTTGGGGAGGCATGGACTAAAACCAAATGGAGTTGGGGCTGTGACTAGATTGGATCATGTGATGGACATGTGGACTAGAGGAAAGAATGTTGACTTTTAATTTGGGTGGGGAAAACCGAGGGATCTTTAAAGTTGGTTTTTTTCCCAGTGTGCCAATATGACATGCCTAATAAATCTGTACTTTGAGGAACACCTGTGCCTCAGAGGTTGGATGGCATTGAGTCTGTTACCTGGAAACCCTGACATGGTCATTCCCAGAGGAAGGCACTTAGTCTGGGGAGATTCTTAAACCTTATACAGAGAACAATAAAGTTGCTTACTTTCCAAGTGGCTCTGGTTGCTTATATATAAAAAAAAATCAAGAAAAAAGCGAGTGACTCTGGTTGCTTATACAAAAAAAAATCAAGAAGTTGTGACCCTACTTGCTGATAAACCAGATAGTTGGGCAGCTCTATAAACCATGACATTATTTCTCAAACCTTAGTTTCATATGGGTTAGGATACATCAAAACCCAAGTTTTAAACTTGGTCTAATAGTAAGCTATGAACAGCTACAGCTTTTTTATATAAGTTTGTATCACAGAAATTAATCATCTGTATTTAAAAAAAATGACAACCCCAAAAGAATCATGTTACAGTAAAAATTGTTTTACTGTTTTATTGTTTTTTTATTGTTTTAATTGTTCTATATTTTAGAATTGTAAACCACCCAGAGTCATGTCTTCAGCTGGGCAGCTACACAAATCAAGTGAATGAATACAATAGATTAACTCATTTGAGGGCCTGATTGACCTGATGGCTATGTGAATGAAGGTGTTCTTCTTCCAGAGTGTCCTTGCTTATTTGCAGTATTTATTTATAAAAGGTATTGGCCGCCTTTCTAATCTCAAGATAACTCATTTTTTCACTTATATTTAGAAACTTCTTCAGAAACCATGGATCTATTCATTTCACTTTCTTCTACATTTCTATTTTATTTTTATTTTATGTTATTTATTATTTTTAGTGAACTCGGAGAATTCTTATAATAAAACAAAAACAGAAACCAGAAAGAAAGGAAAATAAATAAAATGTTTACCTGCTATATTTGCTATCATGATTTCTCCCTGACATTTTTCCCCATTCATCTACTTTCCAGATTTCTTTTACACTATATATATTCTCTGTCTGTCTGTCTGTCTGTCTCTCTCTCTCTCTGTCTCTCTGTCTATTTCTCTCTCTCTCTGTGTTTCTGTCTGTCTCTCTCCCCCCCACCTCACTTTGTGATCAAGCCCAATGGCATAATCTATTTGTTCACTCCTCTTATTATTTCATGGAGATCTTTACTGAACCTAATTGAATTTTGGTTCTTTCATTCATTGCCAACACGCAGAATTTCCCCTGTGTGTTCTGTGTATGTGACTCTCACGCGTATCGGAAATGGGGAGAACTTTGTTCTCTTTCATTTAATATTGTGGCTGGAGGAAGAAAAAATAATAAGATCATGGAACATGAATCATTCCTGCTTATTTAAGGCTGTGAAACAGCCGAGGATCACAGCCCTAGGTAGAAATAAGCTGTAATTCATAAAACTGTAAAAAGCATAGTGACAAGACTCTGAGGCCCAGCTTCTACTGCAGAATTATTGTGTCTTTTTTTTTTAAGTAGGCACTTTTGCTTCATCAAAACAGTATGTAAGAAAAAGACAACTAGGTCCTAAAGTTAGCATAGGTCTCTGATTAACTGAAGGCTTCAAATTAACAATATATAATAATTGCCGGCTGAGCTGATTTTGCAACCATAGTGAAATATTTTTAATCTGATGAGATTTTGCAAGCTTTGCAATATGTTGCTATCTGCTACTTCTGCAAAAAGCATATATTTGCTGGACAGTAAAAAATAAGAGCTATTTTGGATCACAAATGTCTGGGATATTGAGAAAAAAGGGAATTGAAAGTAGCAGATGGCAAGAGAGTTGGCATGTACCTATAAGGGGGTGTTGATTGATGGTCAGTATGTGGGAATAGGGAAGTACATCCAGTAAGATTATATACCACTGGGTGGGCTTCAGAAGAAGAAGGGTATAAAAAAAGGGAGCAAATCACAAATCCGGGCCACTGATAGTAGCTATCCTTTCTGGGCTTAGCTATTATCTCTGGACCTCTTTGCAATGGGTTATTGTTCGTAAATATTACCTTACTAAAATGTTGTTATATTATGATGGCTTTTCATGTTCCAAATTGTTCATGAAATCAACCTCTGATCTCAAAGTAAGATTTATTGCCTGTGGTTTGTCTGTGCATTTTTATACTGAATTATTTTTATAACAGTATAATATCATTGGAAGATGAAGGGAGAAAAAGGAAGGTATTCAATGCCATTTGATTCATCTGTGTACTTGACATATGTTTAATGGGGTGCCTAATACATGGAGGTTTCCCCATTTTTAACTGACTTGCAGGAATCCAATCAAATGGATCTAGGAATGGAGCCAAATGTTGAAAGCACCATGAGAATGAATGGGAATGCATAATTCAAGCCATTGCATTAAAAAAAATACATAGTGCTATGATTGATTTATGTGACCCAAGTAACCATAATCTCCTTAAACATGTTTTTTGGCCAACCAGCTTCTACAACCTAATTCATATGATTAATTCAATGTTCAAAGTATTGTGTGAATTAAGAAAATTGATTAACGTAAAGCATGGCCAAACCTGGCATAAGCCAAGTTTATTGCACAAACATAATTACATTTTGATACAATTTAGATCTTGAAACTAATTATTTCTTCAATTCTCAGGGTTTTTTGTGCAGCTTTTTATATTGATTTTATGCTACACTGTGGGCATTTCAATATTATTATTGGGTTCCTGTAGATACTACCCTGGTTGTTACTAGTTTACTAAATGGCATGTTATTTTTGATGACTTTTTAAAATGAGTTGCAAACTTCTCAGGGTGCTAAGCTAATTGAATGATAGAAGAATTATAGACATAAATGATTGAGGCTTCCATCTTTTAGGTAGACATTGCCGTGCACATTAGTGTCGATATTTAAAGAATAATTGAACAGAAGTTCCTTGGGGAAAACTGTGAAAGAAGGCTGTGACGGTGGTTTTTTTTTTTTCCAGATTTGAGATATATTATAATGGTGATCCTTGTCTAAATGGATCTTTGGTCTGATTTAGTAAGCTATGGTCATACTCTTATGAAGGCTGAATTAATTGACTGTCCTATGAATGCATTGATTGAAATTATTCTTAGGCAATGTCTGAAACAGTCTATCTACAATTCACTTAGTTTCAAGTATGTCCTTTAAAAAAAAACACAAATGCCACCATGTCAATTGAAGTGACCAGTGTTTTCTTTGGTTGCCGCCACAGTGAAAAAAAAAAATATCCCATGTACTCTCAAAATCTTCTCCATATCTGAGTCCAAGCTTTCTTCACATTTCAAGAATTTGAACACGATCCTAAAAGGAAATATATTTCCTCTTCTTTCAGTCCATGGTAAAGAATTGAATAATAGGATTGAATAATTCTAGGAACTAATGAACAGAACAGCCAAATAATTCCTTACAGGTATTCCTCAACTTAACAACCATGCCTGAACCCAAAATTTATATTGCTAAACAACACAGTTGTCTCATGAGTTTTGTCTTATTTCTTGCCACAGTGAATTCACTGCAGCTGTGACGTTAATAATACAATTGTTAAGTGGAGCTGGCTTCCCCACTGTCTTTCCTTGTGAGATACAAAGAACCAGTATTCAATAAGATCTTTATGTAATTTAGAAAGCAAGTATTAGAAAGTATTATGAGATATTATGGGGTTGAGAAAGACTGTATCTTATCAAAATTGGCATTTCTCTCTCCCTCTCTCTCCCTCCCTCCTTCCTTCCCTCTCTCTCCTTCCCTCCCTTCTCTCTTCCTCCCTCCCTCTCTCCCTCCTTCCTTCCCTCTCCCTCCCTCCCCCTCTCTCTCTCCCTGTCTCCCTCCCTCACTCCCTTCTCTCTCTCTTTCTCTCCCTCCCTCCCTTTTCTCTCTCTCTTTCTCTCCCTCCCTTCCTTTTTTTTCTCTCTCTCCAAATGTGCATTTCAGCAAAAGTTTTGAAGTCTTATTTTAAAAAGTTCTAAATATTTATAATTGAAGTGTATGTGTGTCTGTGTCTGTGCCTGTATAAAATCACAAAAATCACAATGATGGAAATCCAACCGTATTTTTTTCCTGCTTTAAAACTGCATCATTAGCACATTTACTATGCTGTCAGAGACAGGCAAGTAAAGCAGGTTGAGTTCAGCATTGACCCTTCCTCTCTCTTTCCCGGTTAGATAGTTCTTCAGCTATATTTAAAACAAAGATTCAGCAGTAATGACTAATTCAGTTCCATGCTCCTGCCTGGGATAAGGTAACTTTTCAACTTGCCAACTTATCCTCTTAACTGTATCAGTGGGTAGATGGAGGTAGAATGACCCATGCAAGTATTAGCACACCAAATCAAAGTAAGATTTTTAAAAAAATCTTCAGCTTGCAGGGAAGGAACACAGAGTATATGGTGACATTAGGTCTGAAGTGTCACTCCTCTGCCAACATCTAGAACTTGAGTTTCTATCCTTCTGAGTTGAATTGAAGACTGCAGGATGAAATTTAAAAAGATACATCTATGTTCATCTCAATAAAATAAACCCCTAAAAACAGAGGTTTCCTGTCTTTAGACAAAAGCTGAAGAAGAAGCAGGTTTCTTGCAGCTACCAAATTTCAAGGTCCGCAACTCTTCTTGCCGCCAACAGAGGGCACTGTGCCCCACACAAACCCAGGACACTTAAATTTGATTTTTGGGGTGCTAAGGAGCAGAAGCATCATGAAATAAAATCTACAAGGAGCTACATATTCTTTTTGGTCCACACTAGTTTTAATATAGACTACTCCTACTATGGACAGGGGTTATTTTTGCTGCGTGAAAGCCAAATGTGTTTATTTATTTTTTTATGTACAAGACCAAACCAAAAGATTCTTCTAAAATCCAGGTTCATTGAAAGTGCAGTTGAAAAGCTGAACATACTACATAGTCCACATCAGGAGAGATTTAAAATCTGATTCAGTGGAAATCAACATTTGATTTGATTAGAATTCCTAGATGTTTCAATTGAAATATAAAAAAAGTTGTTGAGACTCTAGAAAGAGTGCAGTAAAGAACAACCAAGATGATTAGGGGACTAGAGATTAAAACATATGAAGAACGGTTACAGGAACTGGGCAGGGCTAGTCATGTGAAGAGAAGGACCAGGGGAGACAGGAGAGCAGCCTTCCAATATTTGAGAGGCTGCCACAAAGATGAGGGGGTCAAGCTATTTTCCAAAGCACCTGAAGGCCAGAAAAGGAATAATGGATGGAAAGTGATCAAGGAGAGATTCAATCTGGAAATAAGCAGTCACTGAATTAGTTTATTGATTCATAAGCAAACAATTTATTTTGATGACTGGTTCTGAATGGGGATTATCCTTTTTTAAAATACTTCTGATAGAAATAATTGATTAAATTGATCTGAAATAGAATCTCCAAATTCAGATTGTCTTGCTACTCACAGTTCTGTCTGAATCGGTTTCCTCAAAATGATGCTATAGGGCACTGCACACCAGAACAACTAGACACAAGGACAGGTTTTTTTTTTTTCCTGCATGCGATCATTCTGCTAAAAAACTGATTTCCACGACGGCATCCAACTATTTACTAAGACTGTATTGCTGTTATTCTTCTCATCCTTCCGATCACCTATCTCCTTTTCTATTTATGATTAGAACCTTGTTGCTTGTATCTTTATGATTTATATTGTTTTATTTAGTTTCCTAGTATGATTTTGATTGCTTATTTAATATGTCATGCCCCTGGTGGAGACTGAGGGAGAGAAGGAACAGCTGATAGGAAGTGGAAGTGTGGCTCTGGAGGTTGTGGAGGAGGCTGGGGAAGGGCAGAGGCCGGATGAGCAGTCAGAGGAGGACCCAGGCCCATCCCCTCTTCATCCTGGGGCATGCAGGGAGGGCAGGATAAGGGAGAGATGTGGTCTACTCAGGAGGAGATGGCCTTGATTCTCTTCATGGGCTGCAGCTGTGACAACTGAATAAGCGGATGGACCTGCATACTGGGGAACGCTGGAAACAAAGCGTGGAAATATCTCTAGTTTATAGTTCCTCTCTGAGTTTGGCATCCTTCCCAATGTGTGTTATCTGCAGACATCCTGCAGCCCTTATCTTGCCTGGATTGTGTTGCTTTTTTCCTTCTTCCTGTAACTTTGTGGGTGTTTTTTCTGTCTTCTGTCAAAGATATTCGGAGTTTGGAAGCAAAGTGAAGGAATAAAAGGGGCTTCACTTGTTTTCTGTGACTGTGTTTGTTTTGTATCCTACCCTGGTTCATCACATAGTATTCTATAACTATCACTAAGTGTTGTATCTTATGATTCATGATGAATGTTTTTATGATAACTATGATCATGATTCATCACTTATATATTTTATGTATACTGAGAGCTTGTGCACTGAAGACAAATTCCTTGTGTGTCCAATCACACTTGGCCAATAAAAAATTCTAATTCTAATATGGCTCACCTGATGTCAGTGCAACTGTGGGCTGGAGGGAGGCAAGCCCATTAAAAGCAAAAGGTGTGAAATAGCAACCTAAAAGTGATGGCAATGAAATCTCCCCATGTCCCTGAACATTATCCACATCTTCACTCTTCTTTTTTGAGTTCATAGAGCTTTCTTGGCAGGTGACTGGCTGAAAGATAGTTCATGCTTAGAAACTCTAGATTCCCCATGGAAAACTATGGATAAAAAACAACAACATTGTATTTGTTAGACCAAGAAAACAAGACGAGAAGCAGCCTAACCACCAGTCAAAATATTAATAGTGTCCTCTTCTACAGAATCATCAGAATGTTTGCTCTGCTTGGACATTTAGGCAGGTTCTTGGGAGCTATTTTCCCCCCTTCTTCCTTTCTTCAGATTAACCCTGTGCACAGTGACAATTGGCCATGGATTTATGGCAAATGAATCATATACTTTAAAAAGCATAGGTTGACCCTGTCCAGTTATGTCCAACTCTCAGAGGTAGCTATTTTTGGATATAGATAGACAATTTCTATTTACTTTTTTCCAATTGTTCCCATGATCCAAAATATTAAGGATTGGGAAAATCCTTTTGCTATTAGAAGAATTCTAATTGTGATCAGATATGTACTACCACTGAATCTCAAACTGTATTTCCAAGAGACTATCCTACAGAAACCCACTGAGTGGGATTATTTAAAAATACCAATGAAAATTTAAAAAGCAGAACGCTCCAAACACATATCGTATATTCAATATTTGTGCAGCCATTGATTGTGGTGATGCAAAGAAAAAGCAATGAAATGTAGCCATTGGAAAGGAAAGGAAACACGTAGAAGTCTTTAAAAGTTTTACAGAACTTACTTCTTCCCAACTCTCTGAATGTCTTTCTTTCCCAAGCTCTGTAAATGGTAAAAGTGGAATACTAATTAAGTAGAATAGAATCAATTAATGCAGAGTGGACATGTCCCAAACAGGGGGTTCATGAGCCAGTGAGTAACAGTGGGAATCAACAATTTTGTCCAAAAGGCTCTTTTGGAGTGTCTTTCACAGAAGTGGCTGGACATCTCATCAAATGCTTTAGCCAACTCATAAACCCCTTGCAGTTTTCCAACCCCGACCTCCAAAGGAAGTCTCGGGATTGGCTCAGTTTCCACTTGAACCGAAATTAACTAAATTAATCTTAAAGTAGGGAAGCTTGCAAATGATCTGCCCATTGGAGACCAGCTCTGTGGTCTTCTCTTTTTTATTGCTCATCAACAGTACTTTTGACCTGAAAGCTAAAACTTTAAAGACCAAATTTGGCAACAATTTGGAATGAGGTTGTTGTTGTTGTTTTGAGAGAACAAGAGGTTCTGGAAATGTTTTGCCACCACTTCCTTAGTTGTAATTTTGTACCTGAAGGACTTTTTCCACTGTCATATTGATTCAATGGTTAACAGTATAACAGAGTTAGAAGAGATCTTGAAGATTTTCCACTCCAATCCCCTGCTAAAACAGAGACTCTACAATATTTCAGACAAATGGACAATATCTTATTAAAAATATTCAGTCTTGGAGGACCCACAACTTCTGAAGTCAAGCCTTCCACTGATCGTTTTCACTGTCGGGGAAATTTCTCCTTAGTTCTAGGTTGCTTCTCTCCTTGATTAGTTTTGCCTTCAGAGAATAGGTTATAAATCCAAGTCTGGATCTCTTAACTTCCCATCTTAGTGGCAGTAACATCACTAGGCCTATCATTGGTAGACTCCTAAATGCAACATTATTTCACACATCATGTTCAATCATGATTTGGGTCATATTATTTTTTAGATAAGCCATAATTGGCTGGATTCATACAGCTTTCAGCCATAAGGAACCAAACTGCAGCTTGTTTAGCTTTGATATACTATGTTTCATTCAATAAGCCCAATAATTATGGTTTATATAGTGCTAGTATGTCAAGGAGGTAGCTCTTTAGTCTGATGCAGCTCTCCTATTTTATTTGATTTTACTCTCATTAGAATTCAGATATGCTTTTCCCCTCATCTAAAGTCAGAAACAGAACTACCATATCACTCTACCAATACTGTGTTTCAACTCTTAAAACCAGATTTATCACTGGGGGTTAGATTATTCCATCAAAAAATAAGCTTCACAATTTTAGAATGAAATTCTGAAGAAAGAGGAGGAGACAAAGAAGGAGACTAGTATCCAAGAATGACATTTGTTTTGTTTTGGGGAAAATAAGATGAAGAAGAAGAAGAAGAATGATTGGAGTAATCAATTTCATGATGAACAGAATTTCAAATACAGAAATAATTAGTTAACATAGCCCTGAGGCACAGTTCAGACAAGTTTTATATGCTGTCTATGAAAACACTCTGCTCCAAAACCAGGGAAATGTTGATATGAAAATGATTTATGTGCTAGAACTGTGCACACACTTTTATCGTATTAATAATATCTTTAGCCACCCTTGAAACTTCAGCAGCTTCATATGCACTCCTGAGGCACACAAAATCAGATTCACTAAAGCACCACCCGAAAAATTATTTTCAGTTTAACCACTGGAATCAAATTTGTTCTAATGTGATATTTGAAAATGCATTTATTACCTGAGTTAATATAGAGTAATTTAATACAGGGGATAGTGGACACATTGACTTGAAGAATCATTATTAAAAGGGAAAAGGGTTGGCCTCTCTTGATGCTGTTTCCGAAAGTCCTTATAACACCACAATAAGAAGTTTTAGGCAAGCCAAAAGGAAAGTAGAGGAATAAACTTGGATATTTGCATGTTATTAAGCTATGACTTTTTTGATTATGGATTGAATAGGCCATTTATCCTGCTATATTTATATCTCCAATCCATAATCAAAGAAGTCATAGCTTCAATGTGATAGATAGACAGACAGACAGACATACACACACACACATCATAAACCATGTTTGACTAACTACTAGTATCTGGATTTTTGCTGACTTACAGCTCGAGTATCAAACAAGTCATTGTTTTTCCAATAAAACTACATTGATCGCCATTTCCTTATCTTCTTGGTAAGTTGTAAAGGTGTTGTAGTGAACTCTGTGTTTTACCAATTCCAAAATAAACTGAATTAATCTGCATCTCCCAGACTGCCTTTTGCCTCTTCTTTTCATTTGCTCTTTGGGGAAAAATCATTTATTAAAAATAGCAAATTTTTCAATACCTTGATATAAGGAATCTGCCAATGGTCTGATACTTGGGTTAATAATTTATGGCCTTTCAACTGGTTTTTTTTTTTTAAATTTAGTAGATGTACCCAATGTTCATTACCACCAATAAAAATGAACCAAAGAGGGAGAAGGCAGTTCCAAGTAAAATAGAAGAGAATCACTTCTAGGCCACCTCAGTGTTATAAAGTTACAATGAAGCCTGATTAAATATGAAAACAGACACTCTACCTTTGTCAAAAGCCCTTGGTGTTGTTGTTATACCTGATTTGCTGTTGCAGGAGATGCAGGACTGACTGTCATTGAGGGAAAAAATCCATTGCATTCTGTCATTGAACATTAAGGAAAAGAAAACTAAAAATGAATAAGAAGGTTCTCAGCCATTCAGGTCATGGTTGTTTCAACCATGGACTATGTTTTTTCCTTTGAGGAGAAAGATGTCTCGCTTCTCATCCAGTAAGCTTCATCATTTCTGACTGGATGATGGAAGGGAGATGTAAGGATTGGATCCTTCCTTCTCACCCTCCCTCCCGGCACACACCATCCAGTCAGAAGGATCTTTCCATTCCACCACCATCCAGGCAAAGCTTCTTGGATGAGAAGCGAAAATATCTTCTTCCCCAAAGGAAAAAACAAACAAACATATTCCAGTTGCCTCTTGAAAAAGCATCTTTGAGATTAAAAAGCTAGAGATATTTAATAGTGAAACTATTTTTCCAATAGTTGTGGGCCTTGTGTTCAAACAGAGGTTACATATGGAGATGCTCTATTAGCAATAGCAATAGTACTTAGACTTATATACTGCTTTACAATGCTTCACAGCCCTGTCCAAGCAGTTGACAGAGTCAGCATCTTGCCCCCAACAATCTTGGGTCCTCATTTTACACACCTCAGAAGGATGGAAGGCAGGGTATACCCTGATCTTGGTAAGATTCGAACTGCCAAATTGCAGGCAGTCAGCAGAAGTAGACTGCAGTACTGCACTCTAAACACAGTGCCACCATGGCTCATTAATGTGGATTTTGTCACTGAGCATGAAGTCAGTGTTCCTCTCCAACTGAAGGATTCAGTGGTAGCCATCTAGACATCCACACATTGCCATGGAGGTGGAACCATGGAGGAAAAGATCTCAAAAGATCTGTAAGAATGGACAGATTCTTATAAGGGGACTTTTATTTCCAGACTTTGGGGAGCTGTAATGGTAAGTAGGAAAGAGCTTGTGAGAGTGATCAAAGAGACTCTGCCAAGGGAACCATCAGATGAGAGATAATAGAGTAGAGTAGAGTAGAGTAGAGTAGAGTAGAGTAGAGTAGAGTAGAGTAGAGTAGAGTAGAGTAGAGTAATACAATGGAATGGAATTGGAACGGAAATGGTGAATGGTAATAGAATAGAATAAGAATACTTTATTGGCCAAGTGATGATTGGATCACACAAGGAATGTGTCTTAGGTTGCAAAATGCTCTCAGTGTACATAAAAGAAAGATAACATTGTCCAGAATCAGAATCATCAGGTGCAACATTTTATAAATAGGTCCATAAGGGTACAATAACAGCATCAAAACTACTGGGAAACAGTCAATAAAAATTGTTAGGCATACAAGCAACAAGTTTACGAGAGTGAGCAAGGAGAGAAAGGTGAGAAGCAACAATAGATAGATGGAAGCTATACAGACACTGATTACGTGAGCAAGACCCAAGATATTACTCATGCTAGTGTTCTTCAGTGGCCTGTAAAGAGATGAGAGCGAAGGAATTGCAGATTAGCAGAGCTTCCAGATTAATGTTGGCCTCATGGGTCAAATAGAAATGAATTGTTGCCAGATGAGCTATTCTATTTTATTGTAAAGCTATAGTTGACAGATCTTTCCCCAACGTGATTAATCTCAGTTTGTGGGTTTGTGCTGTCCCTTATGTTACTATTCCGCTGTTGATAGCATCTCTTTAGAAGCCACGTCTCCTGTCATAGACAGGGGCATGGCACAGAAAGTAACCACAGACAGCTGGCAGTTCAAACCACCCCTTATATTGCTTCCAAATTTCTCCAAAACACTCCCACTTTTTGCTCCGCACAGTTCCCAGAAACAGGGTGATATCCCCCCCTCCTCTCCCTCCCTCCCGTCATCCCCCCCCTCTCTCTCTCCCTCCTTCTCTCTCCCTCCCCCCCCCCTCTCTCTCTCTCTCCTACACACACACCACAACTCAACAACCTTCTGGCTGGCAAATAGTCCCAGCCCAACAGACTGGAAAACACAGAAATGACTAAGGAAGAGTTAAACATTGACACTCAACACTTCAGGCATTCAGTCATTTGTTTACTGAGACAAATGCCATCCTGAGAAGTCTCCCACAGCATCTCCTCAAGTTCCGCAGAATTCTCACATGGCTGGCTGAGGAATTCTGGAAGTTGAAGTCCACAAATTAAAAGATATATACATATATATGATATACCATATCACGTATATATCATATATCATATGATGTATATACATATATACGATATCATACAGTACATAACGATACATACATCATAATGTACATCTAGCTATTACATAACATACACATAGCAACATATATATATATATATATATATACTATAGTATAGAGTACATAGTAAAAAGTAATACTAACACGTTTTTGAGGTACTTACATTGTGCTGTTCAGCTTCCTTCGGGTATTATCTTCACGTATTGTAAATATGATCTACACTTTAAATGCATTTACAATGAATGGGATATACCCTGAAGAAGCTGAACAGCATATATATATATAATACTATATATAATATATTATATATATATATTTTGTTTTTTTAAGCTTCACGGGTACTTAATTGTGCTGTTCAACGTGTCCTTCCGGGTATTATTATCCACGCTTTAACGACTACTATCCCCCTTTGGATTACACAATGAGTGGGATAATCCACGAAGGAAGCTGAAGCATATATTATATATGTGTGTGTGTGTGTGTGTGTGTGTCTGTGTGCACTGTGTGTGTGCTGTTTAGCTGTATTATCCCACGTCATTGTAGTTTGTTAAAAGTTGTAAGCAACGTTTCAGCAGAATCTCATCTTCGCATACAGTCTTATAGTTTGTATGTGATCACACACACGTGGTCTTGATCTCACAGCCGTCTGGTTTTTAATTTGAAGGCGCTAGTGCACGTGTAGTGTGTGGACGGATGTTTTGTTTCGCTACATCCTGATTGGTTGGGAGTCTTGGTCCTAGTGTTTTTTTGGAACTTGGAGTCTCGCTTTGTAATTGAGTGTTCTGGGTTTCTTCTGTCATGTTTTGTGGCTTCGATTGGCTGCGCAACACTGTGTTCCTGATATATGGACGGCTTTCTAGTGGCAGACTGTAGGGCAGTGTCGGTGTATAAAGGAGCACGTCGGTGCATTATTCTAGGATATAGGACAAGCTAGGTATCTGGTGTGGGACTTTTGGGGGGTGATTTGCAGCTGAAGGTATCAGAGGGAGCATCTCCTGTTAGTGCCCAGGTGTTTGCCTGGCTAATTGGGCTGTGGATCTTTCATTTGAGAGTGCCAGGCTTCCAAATGATTGAGCAGTCATGCTGGAATCATCTTTCTATGTCATGCTTTCAGGTCTTTTTTCAATCTTATGGCTTTCTCTGATCGTTCTGTGGGCTGGGTTTTCTATAGTTAGCCTAGGGTTTTGGTGATGAAGTTTGATGCTACCTGTGGATTTCTGTGTGGACTAGTGAGGAGGTGTGTACCAGCATTTTTTACTGCTATTTTTGTGTTCATCCAGTGGGTACTTTTCATTCTAATTGGTCGTGCAATGATAGGGCCGGGCATGATCAAGGGAACTAGTTTGACTTTCAAAACAGACAAAAAAATAGCAGGCCATCCTTTAGAAAACCCCTAAAGACAAAAATTGACCTGGAAACCAATGCATATATGAAGTTCCCTGTGCATCATGCCCGGCCAATACATTGGACAGACAAATATAAAGATAATACCGCCTGGATAACACAAAAAATGCAGTAAAAAAGCTGGAGTGTGTGGTAGCATCTTGTTGGCACTCATGGGTGTGGCGTCTGGTGTTCATTCTTCATGTTAGGTCCTCGATTTATTAATGAGGGCAGTTTCAAATGGTGGTAGGCGGAAGGTATCACTCGTTTTATTCATGCTGTGTGGCTGTTTTTCTATCTCTATGGCTTTCTGATTATTCTGTTGTTGAAGTGTTGGTTTGGGTGATTAGTTCTGGTATTTTTAAAGTCATTCATGTCCTGTGGCTTTGAGGGTTGGACGCAGCGGAAGAGGTCAGTTCTTCGTTTTTTATTGAGTTCTTGTGTTTCTCAATTGCGACTCACTTATTCTTCTGTTAGTTTGTCCTAGTTAATGTGGGTGGACAGGCAGTGCAATGATGCGTTTATACCTCCTTGGTTCTAATCTCATATATCTTAGAAGTATTTACTTTAGTATATCGTTTCTTGTAGATTCTTAACATGAAAATGGACACCAACCCACGACCCCATGAGATGCCACACAAGCATGTCTACCACCACACTTTCCATGTAGAAAATAAGACTCACACCCACACAGAAGATGAGACACGACCACCTGGACCAGAAGCCAGTAGCCGCAGCTGCCACCACTGACTTGCTCAAACCCCTGCTGACCCATACAGAGAAGCGAACTGACACCCACCATGAAGATGTGCCACGACACACATGAAGCCACAACAGGATCACAGACTCACCAGCTCAAATATCTCTCT